>JAODUE010029495.1:0-21759 GCA_027564755.1 Amblyopsis hoosieri
ACTAAACACCCCCCCCCCCCCACACACACACACACACTCTCTCTCTCTCTCTCTCTCTCTCTCTCTCTCTCTCTCTCTCTCTCTCTCGCTCTCGCTCTCGCTCTCACACTGCGAAGAGCAATGCAGTTAGTCGCTCCAGTGGTGTGAGGGTGACATGGCCGAATAGAGCGCGTCCTAGAAGAGTCTGGTCACGAGTACTTTCTTATAATTCCAGGTAATCGCAGGAGGTATTGTGGGTCGTATACAAAGACGACCCAGGAATAGCTCACTTCAATAATAAACCCGTGCACTCATTCGTAAGGAATAACAACGCAACACGTATCCGGTGGGATCCAGACATCCAACCTCGCCAGGAGTTTTTGGAGCGTTCGAGGCAGAAAGGGGGGCAACGATCGCGAGTACAGGGGAGGAAGAAATAAGGCGAAATCTTTGACACGTTACATTTTAAATCCATAAGGAATAATGAGGAACATTTGGATAATTCTGACATTTGCCTTAACGGTCTTCATATTCGGGGAAAGGGTAAGTTTGCAAAGCCAACTACACACGTTTAGTAGGGCAGCAGAATCCTATGCAACTTTACAATTAGGGATACTTGATATATGTTGGTTTGTTTGACTTCTGTGGAAATTATTATTTATGTTAGTGGATTTCCATGTTGTTTTGAAACTTTTAGGCTGCGTCTGGATTTATACAGTGATTTCAAATGATTTAGTCCTTACGGTGTTTGAATGTAGGCCTACTTTGAAATTATATGCGTACAAATTACAGATCTCCATATCCTACTTTATTTTGAGTGGAAAAGTAAATCGTCTTTAAATATAAAATGTGCTGTGTCTTACACTTACGTGGCAAGTTGTCTCTGACTGTGTCAGCCTATGCGCTACCGATGGAGGTAAATCCATTTAACCTTCTCGACATTATTTTTAAAGTAGGAAAAAAATGACTAAATGTGCATATGATATAGACGTTTAGCTATTTTGTTATTTTTTACACTCCGTTGAAACCCCGACTGGGATGCGTTGGTACATTTAGGTATATTGTTTGGAAATATAGTCCTACTTAATTATCATCATTATTTAACATTGTTTAGCCCACTAGTACATCTTTATGTTTTGACTAGGCTACTGGTGACATTTGACTTTGAGCAGACATGGATAGCAACACTATTTTTGTTTTTGTTTTTAGTTTTTTTTTTCTCCATATCCTATATTTTAATAATGACTGTAAATGACTGACACTGTAAAACCACGCCAAAGGGATCACGTCAACGTCTTGCCCTTGTTATTGGCGTCTAATGCGCCCTGCTAATTGGCTGTTTTGTGGAATGACATGAGACAGGGATTTGTACGGCAGTAAAATATTGTCAATTTAATGCTTGGCCTCTGCCATAATAACTGTACTCCACCCCACCCCCTCGGGTTCTTGTCGCTTGGCTCACTGCTTCACACTAGGCTTCCAATTAGTTGATTCAGACACGGTTTCTATTTTAAATGTGTTTAAATTGTTTTGCTGAGAGGTCATCAGGAGAGTATATATACACACACTCATTTTAGATACCAATCAATCTGAACCATGAAGGGCTTCCTTTATACATCACACATCTGTAGTAGGCCATCTTGTTAGAATTGTGCAAATATGGCCCCTATAAAATACCAACACTTGGCAGATATAAAGTTTATTCACAAATGCATGATATATGATGGTTGTAGGTGTATTCTAGCTGCCGTGGCACCATTGGCCTGTCACACCAGATCGATGTGTAGTATTATATCCACCTTCCATCCCCGTGTGGATTAAAGGGAAAGCTGCCCAAATGGACCGTGAAGCATGAAATGCATTCTGGCTGTTTAATGTCAGTCAAGTGTCATGTGGTGGCTAACCAGCCTCTGGATCATCTGGTTATCTTTTAATTAGCTCACCACAACACAGGGGTACATTGAAATTTTCCTGGTTGGTAACAGCGAGGCCTGCTGTGAATGAGAGCACATCTCATGAACTTGGAAAATCCAGTTTGGGACTTTGGGATTCCATCGCTAATTTCCAAGTGTAGGCTACTGTGTTGATGACACTAAGAGACAAATTAGTTTATAGCGTAATCATTGCCCTATTGTATGTGTCATACTGTAGCTAGTATTGTATTATAATAATAATTATCGTTATTGCAGTGGTTCTCAAACTGTTGGTCTGCACCCCTTGAGGGTTTTTGATATTTGCAGCGTGTTATTATACATCATTCTTTTAATAATAAGCAAAAACGGTTTCTATGTTCTTATATGCACACATGGCTTCTATGGTTATTTTTACTGTATATGTTTTACTCTTATGAACTGAAGATGAAGATGCTCATTTTGAGGGTTCACGGGTCACAACATTTGAGAAACACTTTACATGCCGGCCATAATGGCTTGATATGGTATAATTCTAAATGCTGCTAACTATAACGCATTTTTTGCACCTTTTCCTTAACTCAAATGTTCTAGTTTTTTAATGTCAAGGTGTACTTCAACTTTTTGTTGCTGTTGTTTTTGTTAGGACGTTTGAGGAAGATAGTTATGGCTCTGTTAGGTGGTCTCGGCCCACCCTGATATTTTTGTGTGCGTCTCTTAATATGTGTCGCGTTTTGGTAAGGGCTGTGGGTGCGTCCGTCAACTCACATCTGCACCCTGCGATGCTGGACTCAAAGGATTTATCTTCTTGGATGTGGACGTGTGAAATGCATTGGAGTGGAAGGAGGGACTTTAACTTGTTGTTTCAATTTCAAGGGATCTAATAGCTATAGTCTTCTTAACTGAGGATGATCCATGTGTAATTACAATATTATTAGTTTCTTTAAGTACTGTGACCAACTGAAATTGTCAAGATAGAAAATATATGCCCTAACCTCGGTAATCCATCCCTTTCATAATTATTATTTTGATTCCGAGAGGGTGAAAGGCCAATGTACCAAACTATAAGACTTCAGCTTTAGAATAACATTGCTCTCACCCACTTGAAAATCTTAATGGCCTTTCAACTGTAGAGGAAATGTGCGTGGAACCCATATCCAGTATCCCTACGGCTATATTATCACTTATCCAGGGTGGTGTATGACTTTCATTCGCTGGCTCAGACGGGCGTTTTCCACCTACTGATTCGTCGCTAATGAAATAAAAGGTGCCGTAGAGCCTAGTTGACCCCTCGCTCACCCTGCCTCAACACCAGAGGGTGGAGCATGAGTCTAGACACACACACACACACACACACACACACACACAAAGAAATGCGATTTAGGTGTCGTAGGCGCAGGTATACAGGATACAATAATGCACTCCTGCTCGCACACGTTGTACAAGGTGCACATTTTGCTAGACAAAAACCTATTCTTATATTTGCACTTTGCATGCAAAAACATGCAGGCTATGAGACACACCACACACACACACACACACACACACACACACACACACACACGCATGCGTACACCACTACTAACTCCCTAAAGGTCTCCCTTTCGTTGGTTGTTCTGTCTGTCCCTGTCTGGATGATGAACGCATTGTGCTCCATCTTTAAGGGCATCATTTTTTATTTACAAGAGGATAAATAAGTAAAAAAAATGTCATCCTCCTATTCTCAAATGTTTATTGTGAAAGCAGGGAAATCACGTGAAGGAACAAATTAAGAGAAAAAGGGAACCATACGTGACAAGAAAACTCACTTCCCATAGTAGATGACAGATGTTTATTTGTGTATTTATTTACCATAACCACGTCTTTCTCATTGACATTCATTCATACAGATATGTAAACCATGTAGTACTACTGCAGTACCACCAATGGTGGCCATTGATAGCACTGCAACAAAATCATTATGCGTTAGCTCAACACAGCCGTGGTAGCTGCTTGGGAGAATACCAACCTCTGTCTAGGTGGTGGTGGTAGGATTCAGGATCCAGTGTGCCAAGCATTATGCAATCACTAATGGACTTCACAGAAGGCAAGGAGGCAACACTGGGACGCTAAAAGCAGAAACGTGCCTCCCCTCACCCAACCAATCGAAAAACCTCCAAAACCTTCTTGCTTTGAATCCCACTGGCCGTGCATGTCACCTGGCACACGCTTGCAAAGATCAGCGCACAGTTTCACAAACACACGCGTATGCATGCGCGCACGCAAACGCACAGGGTAGTAAGCATTAATCCTTAGATTCTCCCTAATGATACCATGGCCAGCCCCTCTGCCCGTCATTAGCACAGAGACTTTCCACGAGAACAGTGGCACTATTCCCCCCACCCCACTCAGACAGATGGAAGGAATCAAAGGAAAAACTTTATTTTTTAAAAAGACAATATGCTAGCGCTGACTTAACATCTGCAGGACGTATGTGTGTGTGTGTGGTTTGTTTAAAATGCTCTCGCTTTCTCTCTCACCTTCTTCCCCTCTTCCATTCTCTCTCCCTGAAAGAAGAGTCTTTGAAAGTTGTGGGCACGGGTGGTGGAGGGTAGTGAACACCCACATATGAATAAATTCATGTTTGTTTGTTTGTTTATTTGATTGTTTTGAAATGATAAAAACATCAAATGGGACATTATTCTCTGTTCTGTATTCTGTATCACATTTGCACTTTGGGTAGGTTTTGCCTTGGGTGGTGCAACCCGAAATTCAGTGCAGCAACAGCTTGAAACTAGCAAGGTTAAGATGGACATCCGAGTTTAGGATTGAACGTAGGCTGTGCTGGGGCAACAGGCTGCTGAACTTCACCTGATCATGTGACGGTGCGTGAGTACGTCATGTGGGTTTTTTGTAAGGGGAAGTGCATTGTTTTAGATCAATGTCACATGTCAAACATCCCTACGTCAAATGTCAAGTCAAACGTTTTGTCTCTTCCAAATTTCCACCTTTAATTGTATTTCACTTAGTTAATGGAAATGTTTTGGAAGAAGTCGGTCTGTGGTTGCGACGAAGAAAACGGGGAAACCCCTATGTAACATGTCTGCTTTATTCTGTTTAGTTTTTTACTGCTCTTGACTTTGGGAGGGAGTTATTGGAGTCTAGTAGGAACCTCATTCTCCATGGTGTCCCCCAAGAAACTCTTGTGTGATGTTTTAAGGTATGAAAATGGTCATGCATGTGGCATGCAGAATGGCGTTGGTTTTGTCTACTCAAAGATGGTAATAGGAGTTACGTGTTTGGCTCCACACATTATGTATCAGCCTATAATTGTGCCGCTGTTAACAGAAACAGAACAGCATACTGTAAACTAGCTTTTTTGCTGTTTAGTGGAATAGTTGGCTTATGTACGGCTCTAACAATACATTTCCTCAACACATCACTTTTAAACATATTTTCTGATTTAGTCTACTTGTCATCATTTTCCAGCTGAGGTAAACATTTCCTGTCTCTTAGATGTCAGCAGAATAAATTGCGGTCAGCTCTGGGTTTAGTTTGGGGTTTCATTGAAATAGAATTTAAAAATGCTACTTGTACATACGTCATCGTCCTTCCTTGACTTTTTCTAAGTTGCATTGGAGAAGTGAAAAAGACTGGAAACTTTTGCGTCTAATTCTATTCTATTAAATTGTCATAATTGAGTCATGCTTTTGAGCTAAGTGTCTGTAGCTCTTGAATTAGAAAGTTGGAATTATTTAACATGATTGAAATGCCAGAAATGCGAATTGATATCCAGATAGAGACACACTGTGTACAGTATATCATCTATCACATGCTACACATGTAGTAACTTATAGGGTCCTGTATTAATTTGTCACAAAATTATATTATAGAAACCTTCTTATATTAATATAAGAAGGTTTCCTCTTTTCAGTGTGTTATTCTAACCTTGGTCTATTTAAGTGACTTGGAATATGTTGCTTCCAAGATTGATTTATTTGCGCATTTTAATTAGGAAGAACTTTGACGCCAAGACCCCGAAACGAGTGTCCAGATAATTATGTCAGACAGCCAACGTTTGAAGGCCTAAACCGTCAACATGACCAAACCCGCCCACACACTGACTCACACTAGAGGGTTGAATGAGCACAATACAGGTAGAATTGGGACAAATACACACTTAGTTACATTAGACCTCAAATCGGAGACAATCATATGCTGCAGCTCAGCGCTTGTACTATTGACCCACAGTCCTGGGCTAAACTGTTTTACACGCAAGTCCATCCATTAGCACTACATCGCATAAGCAACTCTGTGCTGAACGTCTCATACTTACACCCCTCTAAGCTCGACACAAGACGCTCAGACATTCGTAAAGCGATACTGTTTTCGATTTCCATTGGCTGTTATAGCATTCTCACTCAGGGTGTATCCATAATTTCTGGTGTGATGCAAGTGCATTGCTTTATTTACTAATTTAAAATTAAACATGTATTTTAAGCAGTACCCGTAGACTACAAATGTTACAGATTTACAAGACTTGTAAACTGCCAGAGTCTCGTCGTTTAGTTTTCCAATTAATTCCTTATTGTACGTTTAACGTCCGACTTGGTCATTGAGTTACATAGTTGGTCGTCGTGCATGTCAATCAAAATAGCAGGCGGGTACTGACGCAGTTAGCCAGCGCTGTGTCCCAGACCAGACTTTATGCAAGTAAAGGCTGGCTCTGCGAGAATAGAGGAGGGATAAAGGGGAATGCAAGCCATTGGTTTGAAGGACTACTTGATTAAGTACACTTAAAGGAATTGCTAATTTAGGGTGACCACGATTTCAAACCCCAAAACCTGGACCCTTAAATTTTGTTAATGCATGTGCATATTATTGCGTGTGCACGCTCACCATAGACGATGTCATCAGGATCGTGGACAATTATTCCAGCGCTTAGCACACCTATGTGACTGTACATTTTTACAATTTAACCTTTCACAGGTGCGTTAATCGATGGTTCAATATATGTGCATCTGTGTAGCCTACTCTGACAACTAAACATGTATTAAGGGGTTTTCATTTACCAGCACAAATAAAAGTAGGCCTAGGTTAATTATTGCATAGAAAAAAATTATATACAAAGGGTTAACAAAGAGAAGGATTGGTGGGTTTATTCATAGTTTCTGGTAATGTTACAATGTAGCAACAGCGCCTTGACTACAAGCAAGTTGAATTCAGGCCCTGTTTGTGTTTTTCTGCTCTTGCTTGATCTTAGATTAAAACTTTGCTTTGCTAAGCAGATCTACGCAGTTGTTTGGCTCAGACTAGTATGTGAAAACAGTATTACTATTTTAATTGTGCTGAAAATCGGGACAATTTGTTAGTGAATGTTGAAAACTGGGACATTTTAGTGTATTACAGATATTTGTCGGGACCCGGCCGGGACACCCATCTTGAAACCAGGACGTCTGGTCTATGCTAACTTCAAGCTCAAGTCAAAACAGTATCGCTCTGTGGTCTTCTGTGGCGGCGCCTCTCACGTCGATGCATTGTGAAGCCAAGCGTAGTGCTACAGTACGGCTTTGTTGATGCGAGCGGTGTCCGCCACTTTGTTTATGTTACTCTTTACGGAGTCAGGACTGTGTAGAAGTATCAGACAGTTTTTTCAACACGCACAGAGAACGGTAAAACTAGCGAAATGCCAGGAGATATTTGTTGAATTTGACAAAACGTGTGTTAGCTTACATTTAGCTTGTACAGTATTAGCTGACTATACCTTTAACAACATCAAGAAGTCTACTTTTAAACTAAAGTATATGTTTATGGTAATACTGTTATATGTGTTACAGTTTTTACAATGAAATCAGAAATGGTTATAGGCGTTTTTACTAGGTAGACGTTAACTATATTAGCTGCACATCCTGAGGTCAGGATTCAGACTTTAGCAACACACATCCTCTCTCTGCTTTGGTCATTAACATAAGCAGTAATGTAGTGATTCCACCAGGCGAGTTAATCTTATCTACTAATGCGTTCTGTTAACAGCCATCTGTGTTCCCAGCACCGAATGAAAAACCCAGTCAGAGGGGCAACACCATGTATTCACTGCCCCAGCAGTCAGCCTTCCATTACAGAGGAGGACAGGGTTTATTATTTGGCCCAGAGAGGCTTTAGACCGGAGTAACCGTGTCAGATGGAATCCATTTTGACTGTAAATGCAAATGCCAGTGACACGCTTGTTTCCTTGCCTTTACTTCTGTAGAAGACCACACAGTCGCTCGCACGGTTGGAACGTTTGAAAGGAAAAACAAACAGGAGGCTTAGCATGTGGCGTGTACACGGTTAGGTGAATTTGTGACCATTTGACCCCTGCTGTGCTAGACCATTTAACCCTTTTAATCGTCTTCGGGTCGCAGGTTTTTCCAGGCGAGTCTAGTGGGAAAATTAATAATTGGAACGTGGGAACAATAAAAATTTCAAGTGTTTGAAATGGAAAAACCTCAACTGGGAAACTCTGAAAACCATAGAGGAAGAAGAAAGGCACCGAAGCTGCTTTGAAAAGCCACTTTGTAGTTGATGCTAGCCAACGCTCAAGGATGTTGCTCCATGTGTCTCTCTAGGTCTGTCTGTCGCCTCATTTTCTCTGCCTGTGTGGCATCTTCATAGCTGCCTATAGCATCCCTCTCTCCAACATTCAACAGTGATGCTATCCAAGGCAGGCCATTGCTTTACTCACCATGCTGTTTCCACTCTATGGTAAACTGGTCTGCATGTCGTAATGGAAGCAGGGAGGAAGCCCAGCTATTACTTTGATTAGAGTCATTTGTCTAATCAAGTGATGGATTAGCCGACTGGAATGACTTGGCTGCCCTCTGGAACAGCAGGGTTTTCTTCTGTCCATCCGATGGCCAAGCAACAGGCACTGAAGCCTTCCTCTGCAGTGCGTTTCCATTTGGTCAAAGCATATTAACTCCCTGTGCTGCAAGTAAGAAACGGAACAGTGTCAGAATGTATAGTGTAGATTTCTTTGTGTTCGACTCACGTTTAATGGGGACATGAGTTCATCTCAGGTATTATTCATTTCACCATGTGTATACATAGCCTGCTCCAAACAAGAGTTTGAAAATACAATATTACGCAATTACATAAGGTCTTGTACATTACAGCTTTATTAAGTGTCTAGACAGATGGTAGAACATTATTGTTTCATTACACGCTGGCTGACTGCCTCAAGACATTGTCCTCAAACTTTTCCGACCGTTAAATTAATTGTGAAGCATGATTTTAAAGTCACGCAATAGTGTGGACTGCAGACCTATTTTATCATTAATCTATATACTTAGTATATTATTTATGATTACATTTGTGTGTAATAATTTACTCTGTGGCTGTCCTGCCCTTGCTAATCTAACATAGTTTAGGCTCAGGGCCATTGTCATTTCTAGTAATTTAACCCAGTATACAAATTTTTTAAAGGTATACAATCCATTTTGTGATACTTGTAGTCACATCATATATCATGAACCCATACATTTAGGGTTGCCCCCACTATGCCAGTAGATAATAATAATAATAATAATAATAATGATAATACATTTTATATTGGACGCTTTTCTAAGCACTCAAGGACATCTTTCATTTCAAATACATAGATATAACAGTTGGCTGAAATATACATACTATAGTAATAAATATTTGAGCTAAAAAATATATACAAAATAAACAAAATAAAATAAAACAGTCAGGTGAGTTTGGAACAAAGGGTCAAACGTCATATGCAACCTTGTTGAGGTTGGTTTGGAGGAGCTTAGCAAACGAGGAGACTGTGGTGGCATGTAGAATGTGCATAGATGTCATTATATGGTCCATGCACCACTGATTTTGTGGAGAAAGTGCCTATTGGACCACAGTCGTATTATTATTTCTCATCACTCACAATATTCCTTATTTCTGTACATCTGTGGTTGATCTATCAAGATGGAGTCTAGTTTAAAATTTGCTACAACGATTTTGTAGCGGTGAGGTCCCGTTAACAGACCGGGACAGCCATGCTACCTCGCCGGCTAGCGTTAAAAGGTTTATACGATTTTGCGCTGATCATACCAGTACCAGTGTTGTCATCCCTGAGCCCAATGTATTGCCCAATAGCCTAGAACGATAGCCAAGAATATGGACCTCAAACTAGATCTGTCCTGGCGTTTTTGCAAGAGAATTCTCAGAATAACACTTGGCAAGAAAGTACCTCTCAAGAGTACGTACCTAGCGTTCTTGGAATTGAGATACAGCCAGGGAACATGGGATGGACAAAACGTTCTATGTACCTCTGTCAGACCTGCCTAAAATCAAAGCAATCACAAATTAAATCTGACGGTATTCGGCGGACAGTGTGTAAAGCACGGCAGACAAAAACTTTCAGAGAACACCTGAACTACTTTCTTAATTCATTACATATGCACATCTGTCGGTTTGGTGGCTTGCGTGGCTTCTCTTTGATGTGAAGTGTACAACCACAACCTCTATTCTATTTTTTTACATTATTATTCACAGGTATTTTAAGTACTACTAAACACCATTGGCCTTTAGAAAGTCATTAGAGACAGCTGAACAAAATAACAATGAGACGTACTGATTTATGTTATATTGTAAAATTAATAACGATTCAGACTACTGCCTGATCACAAATGCCTTTCTATTTGCAGTATGCATCAGTGTCACACAGTGTTAACAGCAATGGCCGGTCTACCACAGAGAGACTAGGTGGATTCTAAACGGATCCCATAATTTACAGTACAGCCTAGTTCTTGCCTCCTTGACACGAGTGAGTGGAAACGCGACTGGCTTTTTGAAGAGCACCTCTTGACCTCTTTGTGTCTTGTGATGTGACCTCCTCATGACACCATCTATTTGGAGGTTCCAAGTTCATATTGGGATATAGGAGCACCAGTCAGGAGGCCAACATCTTTTGCTGGTTCAGGATAGACAGCAGTCTTCATAAGCCACACATTCTTGCAGAATTACAACAGGGAAAAAAAGCACTGAGAAAGGCTGAGTAGCAAGAAAATAAAGGCTTGGCAGACATATTCACTGCCATATTTAGAAGCAAGAATCTTTATCAAGGATCTCTGTCTAAACGACGAAGCAAAAGGCTTGTTATTCTTGTGGACTCTACATACAAAGTGAGTTTCTTATTTTGATAAATTGTCGTTCTCGGAGTTCGAGTTGAGAATCATTCTGCAACAAAGTTATTAACAATTGATAAGGCTGCCTGACGCTGCTGGTGGAATTGGGTTTATTTTGGTTGTATGAGTTCAATTATTTACATGGAATGAAAAATGAATGATAATTTTGCCTCATAATTTCTAAGCATGAGCTACTGTATATTGCTGCTTGTGAATTCATGCCTATAAGGGGATGTCTGTTTTGGACATAACAGGGTTTACATGAAAATTGCTCCTCTAATAATCCTCCAATATCTAAACAGGTTATTGATTTTTGATTCAACGCCGCTTTTTCTGAAAGGTAACTTTCAAGGAATTTGAAAGCAAAGCACAGATTGTCTCTACTACATTAATGTACATGTGGGAAAATTCACATGAAACCCAGTTACATTTTCTTAACATTTGGCTTCCTTGGATTCTCCCTAATGTTGTTCATACAGTACTGAGTTTATGAACATAATTATATGATACAAACGGCCTTATAAATGTAGGGAGAAAGTCCCTTACCTTACCTTGGTATATTATTAAACTATCTGTAAGCCATGGCAGATGTCTGGCTGTCTTTTACTGTTATGCTATATCAAAGTGCATTGCAATATTTAAAAAGCTTTTTTTGTTTTTGGTGGCTTTTAGTGTTTTTAGTTTGATAAGAGGAAGAATGGAGCAAACATTAAACAGCTGGTGTGCACATGTAAACCATGGAAGCATTTTTTTTTAATCCCTTTATTGTGGAACGTATTTGTTTCAACAAACACATGAACCAAGCAGATGAAGCTTCGCTGCTCTGTCAAACATCAATCACACTGTACACAAGCAGACACACACAGATGCACGCTACAAAATGACTTCCTGTCATAGTGATTGCCGTTTGATCCCTGAGTGCATACAGGCTAAATCTCTTTCCAAACACAGCATGGTAATCCTATGCATGTGCCAACCAAACCTCATTTGACTCTTTAAAGCTGTTAATACACACATGATATATGAGGTGTACAGGTGGTGTATGTGTTCTTATCAATTAGGCAATTGTGGGGCTGTGGAGTTAGTCAATTTCTTTTACCGCAATTTCAATTCAACAAATTCAAAACTTATCAAGTTAGCAATCAAAAGAGACACATCTCAGCTTTTGGATATGCAAAATCATGTGTGTGGATGAACCAATAAGGATCTTGAACCAAGCTGTAAACATGTATATTTTTTTCTCTAAAGTCGGACATTTAAACATGTCCGACGTTAGGACATGGGATTGTATGGGGGGGATTGATTCCCTTTTGCAGCCAGCCTCAAGTGGACATTCGAGGTACTGCAGAATTTGTCACTTCCATATTGTAATAATTTCTCAGCACTGGAGGTTCCAGCTTGGAAAACATCTAATTTGCATTGTTTAGCACATTTGACCATAATGTGAGCTTATTAAAATTAGCCCCCACATTAAAAACACTGCATCAGCCAGACTCTCAATTCATTGATATAGCCTATACTCCAGTAATAACCCCTGTCCTCTCAGCACGCCAGTGAGAACACATTTACTTGAAGTGCATTCCCTTGATCATGTTTGGAGATATTTAATGTTTTATGTTTCGTTAATGGTATAGACTAAAGATAAAAGGCCTATTTGCTTGTAGACTCTACATTGAATTAGACAGCTAGCTCAGCACATGCCCACATAATTACGCAGTGTCATTACTGTGCAATTACATGAGTCATGCCTAGCTCACGTTGGCAGAGTGTGGTGTGGCTTCATGAAAGTATTCTTTTGTCATTTTGCCATCTTGGTTTGCATGGTGACAGGCATCATGTGGCATTACAAGATGGAAACGCTATGTCCCAATAATGTACCGTATTCTTTCCTTATACGAATCAGTTATTATTTATATGTAGATACTAGATTAGAATACATACTAGAATATAGATAAATACTAACATTTGTATATTTGTATAATTCTGTATAATTGCCATCTTTCAAATTATTTTTGGGCCTATTTTGATCAAAAGGAGGATTAATACGTACGAGTTTGTCTGAATAAATCAGCGGTACTGTACTGTAATCCTCCCAGGATTACAGTAGAAGTAGAGACATCATTTTTCTAAGGTTTAATACCATCATATGATTATGCTTCTCTGTCAGTCATCCACATTAACACCCCAAACTGGATTAATAACAGACGAAGCCCCTGTATATATGATAATGTTTGATTGTATTTGGTTAATCTATAGCCATAATTGAACTGAATGTGACTTTAATCTCAGTACAGTATATGAATGTTCTGCATTTAAATATATTCCACAAAATATGTTAATATTATTATATATATTTACAGCATTTAGCAGTATTGTACTTGTAAGGCAAACTTGCAAATGCAAATCAGTGCATTTACATTTGTTTCTAAACGATTGGGCAACAAAAGCAGTTGACTAGGAATTACTGAATACACAAGTGTGAAACAATTGCATTATATATATATATATTATGTATATATATTTGTTTTACTAGATTTGCAGATGCATCCTTACCCAGGATGCATCTGGCAGCAGTGTTGATAACAGCTACAGACAGAGTGACCTGGTACTCCACTTATTTAGTGCCATGCCAACGACACACACACACACACACACACACACACACATAAAGTACATTCACTACTAGTCAGGATCAGCCACGATAATGGGATCAGAGATCCCACCTGTTGCTAGCCTCTCTTTATCCCCACCTCAGGGCCTGTAATCCTCGTATTCTGCCGTTCTTCAGGGAATGGCAATATTCTGTGCTGTTTACAGATACAAGCTGAAACGTGTTGTTTTGTTGAATTCACTCAATACAGTAGTTGTACAAAGTACCAATGCTATTAATAGGCATTGTGACTTTACCCTGGCTTCAGTACAATATGTAATGAAACGTGCCTGAAAATCAACATAATTCAGTTAATGTTAATTGTCTCACTCTTTGGTAGTGTGTGTGTGTGTGTGTGTGTGTGCTGCTTGGCTCCCTTGAGTCAAAATCCTCTTAAGAGCCCAGATGGGCGTTCTGTCACTGCACTGCGGGGATTGAATCAGGATAGCCAAAGAAACAGCAGATTGTTGATAGAAATCCATTGATGACAATAGAAGTTGCAAATGGGTTTAAGACAACAGGAAATATGTGTTGTGTAATGTATTCTGTAGAATTGTGTTTTACATACACTTGAGGAAGACGGATATGAATAACACTGCAGATTGGCAAAGGATGTATTGGAAGTATTAACAATTAAATTATTGTGTTAAAGCTATAGTCTTTTTAATCTTGTGAAACATCTGCTGAAAAAGAACAGCAACAGCAGGTTGTTCTCCATAGAGAACAGGACAAATTAAATAGTATAGGTACCTCATTGACTCAGTGTCACACTTCTAGACAGCAAACATTCAACATTTGGATTTTTTATTTAAAGTAAAATCTTAAAACGAAACCATTCACTGGAGGAGGTGTGGCATTTATAGGCCAGCCAACTAGGCTATCGTACACCACAGGAAAGTCCTGTTTTAATACGTCAATACATCGAAGACATTGCAACATTGTGGTCTGGTGAACTTCAACCCCCACAATCCAGGTCATTAACACCGTGACGTGAAGACATCATAGAGTTAATGACCTGGCAGTGAGGTTTCCCTGCCAGTAGAACTGGCGACTGACGACAGTCACACTGCACAGTTAAAGAATCTACAATCTGGCCTATATAAAACGGTGAACTCGCATCCTATCGGTCAAAAGAAATGCACACAACTAGGCCTACAAATTAATGGAGAAAAATATTGCACTTACATGCATCGCATGAACAAGCAATGGCTCTCACACACGTGCACACAAACCTTGTTCCACAATTAAAATCAAACCTGGGAAAGCCTTTTTAAAGGCAGAGTTAATGGAAACCATGTCCGTCATCAGACAAGGTGATATAGGATACCAGATGCCAACAGGTGTGAAAGGAGTTCTGTGTGACACTCAATAGCAGCTATAAGACCGGAATACTGGCCACTAACACCGAAGGAATTTCACAGTTATGATATCGGTTTCCAAAAAGTAAACCCGAATTTCTTGACAAGGGAAAACGGGTTGACTATATTAATAATAATAGTCGCATGCGCACAGTTGTCAGTTCAGGAAAAGTTTGTACCATTCCAGAACTGAAAACTATGTGCATGTGATTATTGTTATTCAAAATACATATTGAGGCCACATTCCCCTTTAAGGGCATAGCAGAGATGAAACAAGCAATAACAGATTATGGGCATAACGTTTGCAAGTAAGCCCAACACAACACATTGTTTTTCTCTGTTCAGGTGACATTCAACTCTAAAGTCGATGAATGCATTTAATTGTGCGTGTGTGTGTGTGTGTGTGTGTGTGTGTGTGTGTGTGTGTGTGTGTGCGTGTGTGTGTGTGTGTGCGCGCATGCAACGTTTGACATTGATACGTTCAAAGGCAATGTACAGTAGAACACATGCAAATGCATCATGGAACACACAAACATAAAGTGTAATAATAGCAATATAGGAGCAGAATGCATTCCAGTGGCATGTTTTGATGACACAAGAGACTATTCACAATGTGCCTCTAAGGTGATAATGGCATTCAGAGATGTTTACGGAGCATAGGACATCCATACAACTATTAAATCCATGAAACTGTTAAACGCACCAGAGAACCTACATATATAGGAAATATGTTAAGATAATGTCTTTTTGTTCAATAAAGTGAAGTATTTACAGTTCAGAAGTCAGAACTACACACAGGATTTAGTGGTAGTGCTAATGTCTAACTCATGTCAGTATAATAGAAATCATAAAGAATTGTAGATAGTTGTAAATAATGTAACACACAAATATACCATAATAGATTAAGAGGAGATTGCAATTCTGGCGTGCTTTGAGTAACCTAACCTAACTTAACCAATAAACATATTTTTTTTAATCTTCAGTTTTATGTCAGTTGGTAAAATGCTTTGTGGATTAACAGCCCTTTGATAAAGCTGTGTTGCACACAATTAAACATGATTAATATTAAAGGGGTGCTTAAAGTCAATAGGCTATGACAGTTGCATACCAAGGTATGGTATAGCGGCAAATTATTTTGGTGTCCCGTTCATGACCTGAAGTTAATTTCATTTGCAGCTGTGACAGACTTCATCTGCTGTCCAGGTGTGACATCTGCGTATGTAAGACATTGCCTTCTTTATGTCACAGAAGGTAAACCATCTCCATTGGCCAACATATTGTTTGATTTGGCAGTGATCATCTTCTTACTATGTGGTTTTCTACATCTATATTGTAGCTTTAATGTGTACAGTCAGGTGAGTTGTGTGTGACTTTAAAGTGAGCATATAGGGACTAATGGGTTGAGACGGAGGAGTCTTTTGCTTCAACACGTGTCCATGCACACCAAACATTTTCCCTTTAACTTTGTCCAAGGGCAGCACCTGTGTTTGTGTGGATATTGCTGACATGCAGTAGCCTGAAAGACTGTATTCATACCTCAGCTCCACACAGCGTTGGCCATACACAGGGGTTGGGGAAACCTGTGTTTATGTCAGCAGACATTCGAGGAAAGGGTCTCACCGGCTGAGCAAGCATGTGCATGAATGTGGTAGCCTAGCTTTTTATACAAAGGTTTGCGTGTGTGCGTGCATGTGTGTGTGTGTCAAAGTCACATTTCTGAAAATGGTGCAGGTACATAAAGATAAGAGGATTATAAAACAACGTGTGCAATATTTTTTGCATTTTACATTGTTGAAACTTTTTTAATAAAATGAAAAATATAGTCCATCCGTCTTATTTCCTTGTTAACTTTGGCATGGTAGAAGGCACAGGCCCGTTGTTTTATTTATTTATTCCCTCCCTTACAGTACACTGAATTTTGACAACTCTTCTTATCATCTCTCGTCCTTGCTCTTCACCAGGAATGTCTGTTCCTGGTGGATGCTGAGAAGAGTACAGCACAACAGACATGTTTTCGTATCTGTTTATGTCTGTGCTACAGCACAAAACAGAAGAACCTAAGTGACAGACAGACAGACAGCCAATCCCCAAAATGGCAAGTTTAGGTAGATGATAGATAATGCATGATTTTGATTTGAGCTTAGAACTTCTGTTGTAAAGATGCAGGAGTATCACTTAGGGTGTATTCACACTAGAGCTTTTGGTGCGCACCCGATTTCACTTAGTTAGTCAGGTCAGGCGTGAGAGTGGCGTGGCGTACATGTTTCACACCGAAACCACTTTCTATTTAGCTTGACTTTAACCACAAGGGCAACGTGTACCTTTGACAAACAGATTTACTCTCTGAAGCAGTTGATAAATCAAGTGTCAATTTATTTCTAGACAATTTCATCAAAAGAAACATACAGTTGCCCACACATATGAAACAACAGCCAGATCACTGTCGCACTTTAGGAGACACCAGTCAAGCTTGGAGCTTAACTATTCATTTCCGGCTGCTGTAAAGATGCACCGGCTAAACCTTCCTGCCAGCTATTACACCTGCAGACTCAAAGTAAAGCTGAGTGGGTAGTAATGGTTTCCAGGACAAATCTACTATGCCTGGGTCGACAGCCATATAAAAAATGTTCACCCATAGACTGCCCACAGGCAGCATTACCTGGAGATGGGAATCGGATTCATCTTGTATTATCGTATTATGAGTGAGCGAGTGGAGAAGGGTCACCAAGACCTTTTCGAAAGAGTGAGCATGTGTCATGTCGGTAATATTTTCCTCAGGATGAGCAGGCAAGGAGCCAGGCCTAGTCTAGGCATTTTCCCCTGTGATTTTTGGACGATGCGAGTGAGTGTGTGGGATGTAAACTGAGTCAATGTATGTTTCTCATCCAACTAAAGGTGGCCATTAAGAGCCAGAGATGGATATTAAGTAAAGACTGAACAGGTTGATCATTGCGTGTATATATACCTCTGCTTTACCTTTTCCTAGGGCTTTTAACATGTCCTCTGTTGTTTAACTTTTACTGTCTTAAATTAGGCAAGACGCAGGCAGATTAAGGTAAAATAAAACAGTTGAGTAAGGTATAGAAACATATTTTGTAAATGCATTTTGAGAGTTGTTGTGATGCTTCTGTATCGCCTTCGCTTTCAAAGCTGTACATTATCAAAACTCCAACCTTGGTTTTAGGTGTTGAATGATCACTGCTTATCTGATGAAAGACAGGAATGCAGCACAGGAAGTTTTCTCGGTGAGAAGCGTCTTTTTTTTTTATAGGGGGGGGGGGGGAATGTTGAAGAAAAGACCCAGAGACAAACATGCTAGTAGGCTACTGAAACGTTTCAAACTTTTCCGTTTACCTGCCCCTTGTTTAACAAGCAGTTTCTCATTCACACAGCTGACAGCATTTGTGTGTACATGGCTAGAGACTCCATTTTGAGTGCTTTGAGTGGTTTACGGCTCCGATATGTGGTATTCATGATATAGGCCCCGCTAACGCTGCCGGCTAAATGTAGGAGCTCCAAATTGTTCCCATGCCGCGCCTCAGTGCTTTTGGGTTACTGGAGTCTTTGAGATACAGAATATCAAGCCTGTTTTATATAAAGCACTTAAATCTGGCCCTTTCCTTCACTGCTTCTATGCGTGTGTGCGCACTTGCACAACCTCACTCGAGCGATTCTCTCCAGCTTCATATTTCTTGCCCCTGACCAGAGGGGAGTGAGTTACTTTTCCCATTTTCCCTCTCTGCAACGACACAGATGACTGCAAGGTGAAAGCCCTTTTCCCAGCTTCTAGGGTTTCACATTTGACAAAGAACTTAGGCTTTCCCGTGTGTACCAGAAGCCATTTAACGTGGGCCGAGGAATTCCCCCCAATTCCAAACCCTTCGGAGGAGCGAGGTGTTGGTGAATAGGTAATAGGAATGTACTTCGTTGGTGGATTTAAGATTTTGTGCTTCGCTTCCCGCCCTGAACATAAAAACTACTCAAATCCCTGGTCAAGATACGGCACCACCACTGAGGTATTCTCTAAATAGGGTTATGTTGAAGCTAAGTGAGCTGCTCTTTGTTTCCCTGGCTTTAGCTTAGCCCAGGGAGAGATTTCACAGCTTGGAGGTTTACATTAAGTTTGCATTACAAGTCATCAGACACTCTGGAGAGCCACTCTATGAGAGGAGACAGTCTTTAATTAGTCTGGTGGAACATTTAGCAACCCCACGAGGATGTAAATCAATGCGGTAATGTGTTGCAGCATGTGGGAGAATCTTTATTCTCTCACACATGGACATGTCCTCATATGTGTTTAGTTGTCAATTCATTATAGAGAGTCTATGGAAGCTTGTTACAATGTCTCTTGTTGCCAAGGGTATTTATTGCACTTCATGAATGCATGTTATTTGAGCAGCGTTTTGTTAATACAATCACAATAAAATTCTCGAAAGGGACTATACTTTATCATCTTTCACATGCCATTGTATTTGAATGGATATGTGACATGATGGGACAAGGTACACACACATTATTCTTAATTAATGAATTTATCTTAATTTTTGCTGAGATTAGTTGGGCTGTGTATTGGCTAGAGTGGGCTTGGCGATGGCTCGTCAACGATTGAGCGATTTGCTAGTTGAATACGTCGGCGGTGTGATTGCAGGGTAACAAGTAAAAACTATGCAAGCCTAGTTCAGCTGGCCACGGGCATGAGCCAACATCCTAGGCCAATATATAGTTTACATGCAAGGTTCCTCCGAGAAATGCCACAGAAGTTGTATATATATAGGTGTATTACCGCCACCTACTGTCTACATGCTGCATTACCACCACCTACTGTCTAATGTAGGGTCATTTGCTCATATTAGCCGGTCCCGCTACACACAAATTTGTAGCACGTTAACCAGATGCAAATTAACCGTAGATCTAAGTCCATTAGGATGAAGAAACTACAATTAAACCCCTGATGGAGTATGTCCAGACCTTATTCACAAAGTGAATTTTGGGTCTGGTTATGCCAAATTACACACATATACAGTATGTAAATGCATTAAAACACACTACCCAATCTGGCACAAAGTTGATGTTGTAACTTCTCGTTAGCATACTGTAACATGAGGCAGCATACATACTGTAATTGTTGTAACATGCTGCATTGGTAAATGAAATGCAAAAAGAACAGGACCTGTTTTCCCTTTCTTTAAAAATGCTTTATATTGTTTCCCTTAGCTGACCAATTGACTGTCAGTACTGTATCTCTCTGTTTTCTTTGGAACCATGAAACTTCCGTTCCTGTTGGGAAACAATACTGTGAGGAAGGAAGTCATAGCCATGCTTATTGGATGCAGATAAGGAATGGCAGAATACTTGGCTCTCATTCAAACGGCACAGGTTTTCTTCCAGAGGATTGCTTCTGTTAAACATATTTGAATATGTATGTATATGTGTATGTATGTAGTATGTATTTAAGTACTACACATTAACCTTGTTCATAGGTATTCTGAATCTCACATTGTTGTTAAGTGAAATTCTATGATATGAGCCCCCAAGCATTCCACAAAAGCATGACCAGATTGCTTCACATATGGATGTAGTTTATAAGGTGTTCTGCTGTACTTTGACATGCCCGTTTGTTTGAAAAAGAAAAGCGAAGGGTTTGTTTGGCCCCTGCTACCTCCTACGCCAGTTAATACCTCTATTTACCAGACATCCCACCCACCAGCCAGGTCTTTGTTCACACAACATTTGCTAGCTGTTTTCGAAGACATGGTTCCATTATCCCCCCCCGCCCCTACCTTCTTCAGCCCTATAACTCAACCCTGTCCCCACTCCCTACATTATAATGGTGGTGCGTCGTGCCCGTTGATGCACTCAGTTTGGCCCCCAAAACTCAGTAATTCTACGTACAGGCTCAAAAGTAAGGGGAAAAGTTTTTTCTCAGAATGCACCAAGCACCTTGTGCTCTGCTTCGCAGGTCACCTGCAAAGACGTCTTTCCCCGCAGACATGGAAAATAGCGTTTTACAACAAACGTTCCATTAAGGGCATTTTACTACAGCAGATATTGTAGCTAGTCTCCCAAAACACTTTTATTGCGGGTGTATTGGGTGTATTGGTGTCCTCTGTCCAAAGTCATACTGCAGCTGGTCTGTCTAATTCTCTAGAAGCTCAGACCACCACGGCTGCACCGCTTAGCTGATAGATTCATGCAGCAGTTATGCTTTTGCGGCTATCTGCTGCCTTCTATTGCTTGCAGTATTAGAGCCTTTGCTCAGTCTTTATGGGGGCATAAATATGGGCTAATGCGCCCATAAAGCGATGGGTTTAGCAGCTCAATACACATTGTCCATTCCCCTCATTCTTGTGGGAATGTGTTTCGTGTTGTCTTAAACAAGTTACATGTAATCGTGTAAAAGAGAACAGATAGGTGAAAACAAATAGAGTCTAGCAGGAAGGACTGACACACAACCTTCCATGTTCCCGCAGTATGAACCCTTGGGAAGTATGGATTGGAGACCCCCCCACACACACACACACACACCACACACACACACACGTGCACAGTGACGTTCCTGCCTGTCTGTCTAGGGTGCCTCTCTGACCTGTGCTGACCTTACGTACCAGTTGGGGGGGGGGGGGGGGATCTGGGGTTTGAATTTACCTAACCAAGGGGTATTTTTCAATACACTTTTGTAACACTGTTTTGGGAAAAAAACCACAAAAGAAAAAGGA
>JAODUE010029506.1:0-45933 GCA_027564755.1 Amblyopsis hoosieri
GGCTGTAAATGTAGATTCATTAATTAATTATTTTACTGACAAAGAGACATTTGAGAACCACTGTTCATTACTTGGCATTCATCTCAATGCTGGATTGGAGGATGTCTGAGTCTCTTGACTCAGGAAAAAAGGTTGTTGTGGGAAGGTGTGTTTGTGCGCGTGCCTAAGTGCATGTGAGCATGCATGCATGTGTGTGTGTGTGTGTGTGTGTGTTCAGGTCAACATTTTCAGACCGGCAGAGGTTTCTGCCTATCCAGCGACCACCTCACCGCCCAGCTCACTGTCAGAGACATGGAAAGACCCACAGTCTGGCTGTGTGTGTGTGTGTGTGTGTGTGTGTGTGTGCGTGTGTGTGTGTGTGTGTGTGCGCTGCTAATTACCTCCCCAGCGTAATGCTTGATACCAAACTGGTGATCAGTCACTCTGGGCTTCACATAGTATGGATTGGCCTGTGGGAACAGCAGAACACAAACTGCTCATTATATCACTGCAATGTCACGTGTTGTGTCCCCATATAAAACTGAGCTCAGTAAGAAAGGAAGTAACCCTTTTCCTGGATGAACTGAGAAACTTTAACCCCGTGAACACATGTATGACGTGTTCACGTCTTTGCTCCCTCACGCACTCCTGGTACCCCTACAGCTCCAGCGCTGCGTGCCGTTGGTGAGGACGGCCATTTCTCCTGCCACGGTGGCCTATCGCATTTCAGCATTGTGTCATTTACAGCACATGTGAGAATAATTGTGGACAAGTGCTGACGGATGCACCGAAAGGTATTATTCAAACACCATGGAGAATTAACTCTTAGTTAGCCTGGCTCCTTTGTTCCTACGTGACGCATAATAAGGTGTTCAGAGAGTGCATGTGAGTGCATGTGTGTGCATGTGTGTGCATGCATGTGTGTGTGTGTGTGTGTGTGTGTTAGTGCTAGGGACTTACAGCGTGCCGGCTGTGCAGTTTCTCCAAAAGGGTGTAGTCGGTGCCTTTGGGGAAGCGACTTTCCTCATTGATAAGAGCCAACATGCCCAGTTTCTAAGGGGAGAAGATAAGAAGACATGCGGATACACAGACGGATAGACAGAGAGACATCGCGGTCAAGACAGAACTAGAATATAATCCCACAGATGTACATATGTCAGCCTTTAATAAAAATAATAATAAAATGTAAAAAACCCATCGGTATTGCTTCAGTGATTTTTATAAGCTCTATTTTCCCGGAGGTTGACTTGAGTATGCCTGCTCCTTGCCAACACAGCTCCGTAATGACACGGTAACATAGCAACCCTGTATTGCCAGAGTCTTTACTTGCTGGCCACTGAATAGAATGACTTTGTGGTTAAATGGTGTGCTCGAGGGAACCTTAGTAGTAGCGGTTATACGAGAAACACTTCGCACTCACACTGCCCGCTTAATATACCCCCCCACCTTTCCTCCCCCACCACTTAAATTCGGGATGCAAACCTGCAACCCTATCATCAGAAGCCATCTATTTAGCCGCCGGCCCTATCTTAACCCTTCATTTTTACAAGGCAATCTATAGAATGAGGCCGACACAAATTATATCTGTGTCGGCCATACTTTCCTAACCATGGAGCGGTGTACATTACTGTGCACACAACATGGAAAAGGAGATGGTATAATGACACGCTGGCACGGGGAGGTCAATGTAAGCCCAGTGTGTCAGCATGTTTAGGCTGGCGGTCTGCGGTCCTGGTTCTGACTTTACTTCCAGTGCTTGACCAGTCTTGCTGCCGTTATACCTTTTCTACGAGGTCCAGACACTCGGCGTTATCCATCCAGTCTATGGCCTCCCATTGGATCCCCTCCCTATGAAGAAACACACAAACACACACACACAATGTATGTATAAACAGCAAAGCACACAAAATGTCTGTATTGCTCACTGCTTCATGCGATGAAGTGAGCCATGTTTAAGCTACTGGCCCATTATACAGGAAAACAATTGTCTGAGGGAAAAAAAGGAAAGAAAGGCCCTTCCAAACTGCTGGCAAATTGCCTTGTATCACCTAGTAGAGGCCCAGCCCCCATCTCCAGTAAATGTCCTATCTCTCCCCCCATTACCAGCACATCTAAGGCCTTATTTCTTTCTCCATCTCCTGCCAGCAGGAACACAAAATGCCTACATAAATACACACGTCTGATACTGCTCGTAGATAGCTGGCCTTTACCGGTTGTACTCCAGCTGCTCCAGGGAGAAGATGTGCTTGTTAAAGTACTCCTGCAGTTTCTCGTTGGCGTAGTTAATATTGAACTGCTCAAATCGGTTCACCTGCGGGGGCACAGGATGTGTATTCATTATATATAAGCCAACCTTTCAGGTGCGTTCGCCCCCATTGCTTTAACTTAACAACACAAAATCCCTGAAGGAATAAAAAACATTAACTCTCCTTTAATGATAAAACTCCATTAATCAAACGATGGCGGTCTCACCTCAAAGTTCTCAAAGCCGAAGATGTCTAGAATTCCAATGGACTTAAAGTTGTCCTTCCCCTTGATCTTCTGATTGATCCTCATTATGATCCAGGAGAAACATTGGGAATAGAGTGCCATGGCAACCGAATCCCGTGAATCCACGGCCTGTAATTCACAAAATATAGATAATGGTTACCCTGGCAACCATAAAACAAAAGACACAACACGTTTCAATCCAAGAGATATTGTCCACTCTATCAAATGGCTTGTATTAGAAATAGTGGAGTTAGGTTGACATGTGTGTGAAACATCGTAATAGGAGACAAAAACGAGGTTTAAAGGTGTGTTATTGTGTGTAGGTAGTGTGTGCAGACAGGACACGCTCTGTTTTCACAACAGACAAGTGTCACTTATCACCACTGCATCTTTAAGGAGTTACATTAATTACATTATTATAGTTATATATATATATATATATATATTATATTTATAACAGTCCACCCGTAATAACAACCCAAAACACAGCACAGCATCAATATGCAACATTAGACGATAGCCTCGTCTTCTTTATATACCCAAAACAATATTATGACATTCCTCGTCGTAGTAGTGTTTCACACAGGAATACACAAGAACATGGACAAGCCGCAAGACTGGTGGCGTGCAGACAGACTATATATATATATATATATATATATATATATATATATGTTCCCACAGGCAGAATATATCTGCAACTGACAATGGCCCAAATACAAAATGTAAACCCACCTCACACACAAAGTAGTAATTGTAAACTAAAAACAGGGAGCTACCGCTTATTACCTACTACAACCAATGGAATCAGTTTAGACACAGGGCATCAGTATGTATTTTACAGGCTGCCTCTTGCCAGCTATATTTCCTCTACAGACATTGTGTTACAATTGAAAATAAATCAGGGTACTTTTGCACATAGGCAACAACAATGCTTTCAGGTTATACAGTAATACATCATGCCACGGCAGTTCTGCTAGAGGGTGTGAATATAGTACTGGTGGCTTCAGGATCTCCGTCACAGGGAAGAGAGAAGAATGGCTGTTTGTCCGTGGGACAGGGGGGCCCTATTGCCGGCAGTCACGGGATGGGTGACCACTGGCCACTGGCCACTGTGAGAAGAAGACATTCTGACTGTCTCCAGCACAGGAATAATGCACTCTATTAAGAGACAGGCCGCTTCAAAGGCCAAGCAAGCCCAGTCGCTCTTTGTCTTAGCGAATAAAAGCTTTCTTGTGACTCTGCACGTCGTCGGCCATCATGGAAAAGGCTCGATCTGCATATTCAGTGACATTTATGAGACTGTGTGGGCCGCGTGTGCTCGCGCTCGTCCAAAACGCATAGTATCACGGCATCAAATATTCTAGTGGACAAACAAACGTCATCGAATTCTCCAAAATTGGAGATCTGGAGCACGGGTATGCCAGAGAGGTGTCACACCTGCTCCTCAAACCCCGGCTACGCCCGTCTACCCCCAGAAGTGAACGCCGTCACTTCACCCAGGCCCATGCCTCTATTGTGCCTGCGATCGCTATCGCCGCAGCTTTATTGTGCCGGGAATCTGGCCAGACAAAAAGCAGGAAATGGCTGGGAGTCACGCAAGGGATCTGGAGAGGCATGTTGGTGGGGGAGGCTGGGAATGGAAGGTAGGGAAGGGTGGAGGGGAGGGGGGATGCGGGAGGAAGAGGGGGTGCACTGGACAAAGCCTGTGTGTCACCAGGCCAACCAGCAGTTGGCACCTTTCTAGCGCTGTCGCTGCCATGGCAACGGGTGGAGAGGAGCGCCTTACCTGCTCCACGGTGAGCGGGGAGCAGATCTCCTCTCCTCTGAGGATCATGGAGCGCTGGGTTAGCACCTCCGACAGCTGGAAGCAGTCCAGGCCCAGCAACTCACTCACATTGGTAACCACTATACAGACACACACACACACACACACACGCACAAACGCACACACACACACATCACACCACGAACACACAAGTACCTCACGGAGTTACAGTAGTACACACATGCATGGCCACGAGAACACACCCTCGTGCACATTAACAGACTCACGCACGTAGAAACATTGATTTAATTTACAATATTATATGAATATATTCTATATATTAATTAATATAATATAATGAATATATTCTATATATGAATATAATACATTACACTGAATACTGGAATAGCAATAGAATACGGGTGTAAGTGTGTCTAGTTGTCTCGTACCTACATCACCTGTGATTCTATAGTCTGGAGGGAACCTCTGTCTGCCATAGACTGGTTTATTGAAAGAGAGATCAGACTGGGCTAACAAAAGGAGCCTCTAGCTCAGGTTACAGCCTGTTTAGTCCTTTCTAAACGTCTGTTAGCACAAGGTTTGAGTCAAAGTCATGGCTGCTTCCGCCACCAACACACCGAGCTACTCATTAGAAAATGGCTACCACACAGTATTAGATATATCAACTGGATAAAGAAATAGTCCTGGTTCATTAGGGCTTGTAAATGAAGGCAAGGTTTGAAGTTTGCTCATACCTCCTTTAGAAGTGATCTGAGCTCCTCCTGCAGTCATGAATTCAATGTCGCCCATCTGGAGGACAGCAGATAGCAGCTTGAAGACATCTCTGATCTCCTCCTCACTAAATTCCATCACTTTCAGAGCTTGCTGTAAGCCACACGTTGCCAGAAATTCATACACGAGGTAACATTTCATATATGGAGACATTTGAATGGTGAGGTTACAATGCTTTTATTAATTACAAACTCCTGAACCGTTTCCCTGCAATTCACCTTGCAAGGTTCAGGAAAGTATGGTTTAAACTGCACTCCACAAAAAGACTAGCAATTAAACAGTTAACAGTAATTCTTCTCACAGTGCAATCTGACAAGGCATGTGTAAAAGATCAACAGTGCCCCCTGGGGGAACATGAACCGTATTAATTGTCTCTCTTGCTCACCATGACGCTATCAAATAGCTGCTTGTCATCCAGGCTGCTGTTCTTTACACAGCCAGACTGGCTGAGGTAGTGGTACGCCTCAGGACTCTCTGACAGGGAGTACATGTCTGCAGCATGGAGGGAGAGATTGAGATCACACAGTGAATGAATGGGACGACACACCTTGATTTGTGTCCAGAAAGGCCCCCTTGTGGTGAAAACAAGCATTAGAACATTCACAAGAGATAAGCAGTGTAATACATGTGGTTCTGTGTGGACAATAACACAATCAAGGAGTGTTCCTTTAAATAAAACAGTCTCACAGTATAAACATATTCATATGTGGAATGTTGACTACTGAATAAGACCACAGGTTGAGCTTTAAGAAAACCCACCTCTGTGGTCTTTGTCGGCCCCAGCTAACAGAGCGTAGAAGATATGATAGTTTCTCTCACCAGGGTTCTGTCTAACCACTCGGTTCTAGAGCGGGGGGAAATGCATATCTTTATAAACACTGTTTTGACTTCATACTGTTTAGAAAGGAAACATAGAAACATAGAAAATACAGGTAAAATAGAGATACAGGAGAGATCTGAGTTTGGAGTCAATAATAAGGTTACCTTTTCAAGCAAATCTGAGGTTGAAAGTCAAGGCGAACACAGTCCAATGTTACAATAAATCACATGTATGAAAGATAAATTAATTCAGTCAATGTTACGCCTCAATGAGGAAGTTGATGAAGGATACAGTCGATGATGCAGCCTCCCTGGATGTTTCCGTTCTGGGAGAAATGGAGCTGGATAAACTTGCCAAAGCGGCTGGAGTTGTTGTTGTAGACTGTCTTGGCATTTCCAAATGCTTCCATGATTGGACTGGAGGCAGAAAAGCAGCTCCAAGTCATTACAATCCTAGGTTACTAGGTTAGGTACTGTAAATAACAGCTGTGTCAGGAATATGTAGTAATTGATTAATTCAGTTTGAATAATGATGAGTAAGGTATAAAAGAAAAACTACATTTGCAGTACAGTATAAAATATATTGTATTAAACAGACCCTCACTCAGATATACACGTTATATATCTGAATACCAACATATTCAAAGGTTAGGATATTGACGACATTCCAAGGGTGGACTCTGAGTTCTTGTAATAGCATAGTAGTGGGTTGTGTGCACCTGCTCTGAATGAGGGCCTGCTCCACTCGGGTGGTGCATTCACTCTGGGGAGTGCCCAGAGACTTCTGGCTCATCACCGACAGGAACTTCAGCAGCAGCTTGGTGCTCTCTGTCTTCCCTGCTCCGCTCTCCCCACTGGGGAAGACAGACATTAAAGGCAGGGTTAGTACACACACAGAGGACGGTAAAATAGCGAGGAGATATTTGGCAAAACATGTATTAGCTTACAAATTAGCTTGCAGCTGACTTTACCTTTAAGGCTTGCATTTGAAATACTTTGAATATTCAGAATCACAAACCAATAATGGTCTATCAATTATATGAATAGGTTCCCCTTTCCAAAAAGTTCTTAACCTTTTTAGTGGGGGAGATACTTATATTTACTGTATTCTCAAAATATATGTATCTATATTAATTGTAACTCTAAACTTAATTTATGAATACATTTTCCTCCACCTCATATTACACTAAACCTCATTGTATTGCATCTTGCATTTGTCCTGACCTAATAAGGACACACTGGCTGTCGTGCCTCTTCCACAGGCAGCGGTAACACTCGCTGGCCACGGCAAAGATGTGTGGAGGTAGCTCCCCCATGTGGTGCTTGCTGTACAAATCCACTGCAGCTTCATCATACAAGCCTGCTATCTGCTTATAGGGGTTCACCGCAGCCAGGATAGAGCCTATGTTGGTCTGGGAATATACAGAAAGAAAAGAGAAACACATTAAATAGCTAAGAATTAAGATAAAAGTATAACATCTGACATTTAGATTCTTGATCCTGGTGCCAAAACTCTGAAACTATGAATGTCCACACAAAATAAACACCTCAAGTGATTCAGCCATTTCCTATGTCCTTGTCAGTTCCCGTGTCCTTGCCTGTAGCCAGTGAGCAACCTAGTTTCCCCTGGTAGCTGGTATTATTTTAGAAGCAGGGCGATTGCTCCTGCATGGTCAGGAAAATGACCTGAGAAGTGTCAGAATAAGGGATACCCTGTGCACTACAACGCTCACCTGGTTCCAACTGCTGCACAGTAGAACTGGAGAGGTTGTAACGCGTGTTTTTTGGGGGGCATTGTGGAGTAGGTCAAACTTCTTGGGCCAGGCCTTTAATGTGATTTTTCACACAAGTATTGACTCTATGTATTTATTGTATATGTACATGGTTTACATCACACCCTCACATAATCACAGCATAGCTCAAACAAATGTTACCCTGAAATGTTCTCAAATGAACCCAAATAACTGAAAACATCCACTGAAATGTGAACAGTATCTTCACTTCTCTACGGTACCAATTCTAGAGACTTATTTGGGCTGACCAGACCTCCTCACAGTCTGCCCTGACATTCACAAACCCACTTTATTGACAACAGCCTACAATACAGTTTACAGTATCAGTTCTGATATCATTTACACCTAAGGAGTTATTTTAAAAGTTGTATTAAATTCACTGAACTATACCCAACTAATTACCTGTGTGGGTGTTCAGGGAGCTTTATATAATGCATTTACAAAACAAACCAGACCATCTAAAATCTATACAGCTTAACCACACAAATGACCGCAGATGATGCCAGCCTCTTACATAGATGCTGTCCTTTTGGTAGCGGAGGTAGAGGTTATGCATAATGGCGGCTTCGTGGAGTTCTGCCAGCGTGGACATGTCCTCCACACCGTGTATGCTGCTCGGGTGCATGAGGGACAGCATCTCTCCGCTCAGCTCTGCCCTCTGCAGGTAGATCACCTGAAAAACACACAGGCTTTCATAGTACAATGCATACTCATATCATTTCTGATGTGAGTTATAATGCATTGAGGGGGGGTCAGCTCAACAGACGTCAAAAGAAGTAAGCGGTACAGGATTGTATTATTTGAAATGAAATAGTTAAACGGATAGTACGGAAATGTGCAATATGTCAATACTGTCTACACTTATGAAGACAATCAATTCCCCATTACAAGAAGCAGCAATATAACAAACAGAATAACATTATCTCAACAGGCCGGGGCTAATATTCAGTGTTTCCTTTGACAGAGCACAGAGCCACACGGCTACTGTAAAACACAACAGCAGCACAGAACTAGGACACAGCCGAGTTTAAACAGAGACAAAAGAAACGGTAGGACCAACATCCACGTCACCTTTAACAAATAGCCCACGTCATGCATGGGTGATGATGGAGACAGAACCGGGGGTCTTGGAGATGTGAGAGCATGAATGATGACATGCCTGCCTGTGCCTGTTGTTGGCATACACGGGCATACAGGTCGTGTCTCATGTGTCGCACCTCTCCCCACAGATTCTTTGTTGTTTATTTTGTGAACAACACAAAACACCAACCACGGCACATTCCTGTAAACGAGCCACTTCTGTAAATGGTGTCCCTCTGTTGACATTCAACTGACTTTATCACAAGCAGGATGTTGCTGGCACAGCAACAGGGACCCAAATAGATGACAGCACACAGAAACAAGGCCTTCTTAATAGTGCAGTGGTTAAGTGCAAACACCAACACACACCCTTCCCCATAGTAAAGTTCTGGCAGTCAGAACAATGAAGAAACCGTGGAGATTAGACGAGAAAGTGAAGATAAGACAATACAAGGAGAGGTATCTATAGTAGGCTAATGATTAGGAGGGAGGCAGATCGATGCTGATGGATGCAGGGTCTGTGGTTGCGGTGTGCCAATGCATTACTGCTGGTTGGCCCTTCCACTGCATCTTGCTGGGTCCCAGTGGGTGGCAGACATTGGGTTTCACATAGCTCTTGAGTCAGCACAGCACTGGCTGCTGTGTGGGGGCACAGTATACGACTAACTGTAGGAGCCAGGAGGAGAATGCCTAGCTCATGCTAAACTAGTGCTGTCATTATGCTGTCAAAACACATTGGAACAGCTCGTTTTAATGTCATAGACATGGATGCTAAATCAATCTGTGTAAGATATGGGTGTAATGGTCTTTCTTTCTTTAGAAAAACACTACAAATGAAAGATAATGGTCATTAAAGGCTAAATAAATAATAATCCTAACTTTTTATTTTATTTTACTGCCTGCTTGTTCAGCTTTACTAAGCCCAGAGGGACAACCATTACACATGTATCCACCAGTAACTAACAACAGCATTATAATAGCGCTATAGCTCTTTATCCCCCTTACATATTTTTCTAATAAATAATAGGTGGTATAGGAACAGAGACCCTGGGGAGAGGGCGGGAGGTAGATTCATCAACACATGCACTGACGTCATGCAAAGCGGATTTACAGCCACCCTAGCTAGCAGACCGCCACTAACACTTGAGCAATAACCCCATCCTTTCCACTCTAGCAAATTGGACCCTATTCATATGGAGGTCCATGGACTAACAGACATAAATCAAACACACTTTGTTGCCTTTGTAGCTAGCAGATACCCTTCCAAACCAACAGACACATGCACCAGTGAGTCATCTGTAAGGGGATTGTGACAAGGGAGCTCCAACAATACCTACTGTATTTTGTGAGATTGGTGAAATGATATTGACCATAGGTTGTCTCACAAGACTAATTAGATTGGGCTAAGACGTAATATTAGCAATTAACTCAATGAGAAAAAATGCTCATAGGACACATGCATATAAACACAAGGCTGATGTGTTCCATTATATTATTTTAATCTTTATATTTCTATCTCAGCATTGTATTGTATTTCTATCTCGTGTGGTGCAAAAGGAAGCAATAAATGCCTCTCAGGTCAAAAGCCTACAGTCGCAAGGGCCTGTAAACTGTGTTCAGTGAACCCACAATCAACCAAAGAAATTAGGAAGGCTACAGTAAAAAGTACAATACTTAATGTTTGTGTTGGCATTACTTTACTGCCTCGTTTAAGTTGTAATTGGGTGGTTGAAATGAAAGAAGACGAATAAGATCACCTTGAGCAAACATACAATGCAAAGATCCCTCCATAGGCTCTCTGCTTGTCTCGGTGGTAAGTACATATTATATACGTTTGTGTGTGTGTCGTAACTGTCGTTGTGGTCTCACAGTCTGATTCACAGACCTCAGGGACTTGGCCATGCCTGAATCATCAGAGATGCTCCTAGAAAATTGAGACGGAGTTCCCAGCATCAAAAGGTTTCACATTCCCTCGTTTTGACCCACTATGGACTTCAAGTTACATTTCCTGTGTGACTGGCCAAACGTTTCACTTCCCACAGACTTAACAGCAACTAGATTTAGATGTACAGTATATTTATTTTACTTTTTTATTATTTGCCAAAAGCATATATTTTGTAATGAAAATAAAAGAACAAAAACAAAACCACAATTTATCTGCACTACCTTTACATAATGCTTTGGTATGCTTTGTTGTTTGGTAAAGTGCATTTAATATCCATAGTGGAAAGTGTGTGAATGTGTGTGCCACGTGAAGCTGTCAAGAAATTACTTGTAACAAATGGCTAGCAACCAAATACAAACAGGTTGTTATTGTACTGTTAAAGTAAGTACAAATAAGTACTTGACAAGAAATAATGCCTTTGTTAGATTTTGTTTACTGTGATTAGTGAATACTTCATCTCTTTGGGCATTCCCTTCCTTTATTCTGGACATAAAGGCCATAATCTCCATTTAAGAGGCTTAGACAGTCACTAACATGATACGATGTGGTCCACTGTCAGAGGAAATCAATTTCAGCTTCATAGCATGTGTCTGCTTGTGACTTTCTACTCTAATGATTAGTGAAGTCATTGACTGAGCATGGTAACTGTTGTAGTCTGTGTATGATGTTGTTTGACAAACACTACGCAAGTGCTGTCACAGACCGCCATAATGTAAAGTCCCCCCAGTCGATTTTCTCTCTCGACATCCCTAAATACATATCAAACTGGGTGGAATGCCTCCACTGCTGAGAAGGACAGAATCTGTAGAGAGTGGTGTAACTTTGGAGGAGCAATATTCTCTCTCTTTTCTGATTGAGGCCACACCCGTCACACAATCAGACTGAATATTCATGTGTGGGTGGAGCACAGTAGAAAAGTACTGTATTAATTCAGAAAACCAAAGACAGAGGCATGAGAAAATGTTATACTATCACAACCTGCCAAGCCGTGCATCTTCCAGAATGCCAAAATTACACCACAATTATTAACAACACATCTTTCAGCCTGCCCAAATACATATCCTGCCCCCCTCTGAGGTATTTACCACATAGTAAAGATGCAGATGTTCACACAACAACCATGCCAGTGTGACTGTGGGGTTTCAGGGAAAACACTCGTGAATGTGCACCACACAGACGGACATTAAAACACATAATGCTTCAATTGACCAATAAGACAGAAACGACAGGCCTATTTTCGGGCTCACACACTATGCGGTTATATTGCCTGCGGGTTGCTTCAGAATCAGCACACATGTAGGCAGGATGATATCCTTAGCTCTTAGGTCTTTCTCACAGTGGAGGCCCATTAGGTTTAAAACTACAGCAGATAAATAATAAATAGTGTGGCAAGTCTATGTTTTTCCAGGATATGACGGGAGGAAAGGCTTCGTATTGCCAGGGTGTAAAGCAAAAGCCACAGTGCTCATTAGCCTAACAGCCTATAACAAGATGGGCTAGCATGGTTTACCTTGTGTCCTACCAGGTAATAGTTTTGTTGGTGATTTGCTGCAACTGGCCACTTTCCTCTCTTTGTCTTCTAGTTTTACAACAGTGGGGTGCATTACCATCAAAGCAGTATTACAAATTGAACCTGATTGTACAGTAGCTCCCCTCAAGGTATTAAGCTTGATGAGTCATAGTGCTTAAACATATCACCTTGCCTCCTGTAGTGGTTCAAAGCCATTTCTGAGCCATTGTTGCCATCTATTATCATGATGAGGATGACATCATCACCATAAGATATTTGGTGCACCTCTTCCTGTGTGTGTTTCAAGCCCTCCCCCACCCCAATCTCCCCCTTAACTGGGGGAAGTGGGGGAGGGTTGCATGATCACTCCAGCTGGTACCACCTGGCTCCCAAAGGAACACACACTCACAACAACAGCAACAATAACAACACAAGGAGCACTACATATAGTCATGCGCACAGTGGCCATCTAAAAGTCTGAATAATGCCCTCAACAAGGCAAGTGACGTATAGTGATATGATGGCTAATGTGACAGGAGCCTGTATGGTCTGTTAAAAGGGGAGTGGCCTTCTAGAGTGCTCCCTTGAGGCCAGTTGCTAAATAGTTGAGGCAGCAAGCTGCACCTTGGTGTTAGCATTGAAACAATGGGTTGTCTAGTGCCCCCTAGGGACCAGATGTGGAAACGATGAGACGCTTTTGTTAGTACACCCGTCACCCCACATAAGCATCGCAAGAAGCAGACAGACCAGCTCATACTTATATACCACAGAGAAATGCATACAGAGACAATACCTCAGGCCTCCATTGATATTATGCATTAAGTCAAGTCAACGCTGGTTTAAGGGAGAAAGGATTATAGATTAAGACACGATACGAGTACACCCTGGTCCTGATATCATTTAGCCCAGCCTAGTGGGGGATTACATATAGGCATCTAGGTGGAGGTTTGTTATTCAGTCATACATTCCTGTCATTCTGGCAGCATTCTGTCTCAGGACCTGAAGATTCAGACAAAAGAAAACATCCGCAAGACTGGCCCCATGACCTCTGCACATTCTGAGCTCATTCTGTTGAACATTTGCACCAGCTGAGCTACACGACAGTACCCTATGTGGTCCCACTCACACCATCATAAGGACATATATGATCTATTTATTTTTCAATCCCACCAAATGTGCTGACATGTTGTGGTACCACATACAGTGCCATGTGGTATTCCTCAGTCATGTTCATATTTTAGTGTGTTGAAGTGGCGGGCCTTGTGTTTTAATTGGCCTCTCCTGCATACGTTATGGCTACTTTATGATTTTCGCTGGTAATTGTTTGTAACTGAGATCATCTATTGTCATAACAGGTAGAACCATTTAAACTCTAAATCATGTCATTATGGGGAGTTGTTGTCTGTCTTAATTATCTTTATCCATTCAGCTACAACAAAAAGGAAACTGTTTTAACCACAGATGAGAGATAAAGTGGCATTTATACCTAAATACTATAGTACTGTATATATACAGTATATACAGTATACATACATACTGTATGTTCCTATTCCTTGGAGGTTCTTAAAGTTGTTAAAAATCTGAAAGATAATCAAAGACATCTTTGTAAGGCGAAACAAGGATATATGCTTCATATATGCCTATTCCTCCCATTGAGCAACATGCAGAAAAATGTGTTATTTGTGTAATACTCAATGATAGAGATATTATGTTATCTGAACATGGATCAAACAATAATTGACAAGAAATTAATGTTTTTGGTTCCTTGAACAAGAAATTGCTGCACGTTAGCAACTTAGCCTCTGCAGGGGAGCCCATATAATATGTCGCTCACATGTAAATCAATAGTGAAAGCATCCAGAATGAACATGAGTCCTTGACCTAGTGATAGAGTGATAATTTCCGAAAAAGTATGTAGGCATAAAGCTACGTGTGCATTATGCAACAATAAGAACTTTTTTAACTTTATAGGATCTTGGAAATGGGAACACTGAACAAGTAATGTAGCAATTTCCGATAGGGCAGCGCTAATGGTAGCATTTTTTGACAAGACTGCATGAATCGTCAGTAGACCGAAACAGACCCTGCTCCTTCCAAGTGGATGGATAAACAGTCAGTTAGCATAGCAGGAGCTATCAGTGTCATGACTCTCTTCTACCGTTATACAGTATAATATGTGTGCATTACAAAGACATTCCTCAAGACAGCAGTGGAGTGCTCTTTTTCCATCAGCATCTGAAGCCCAGACATTAGCAAGAGATGCTATTTATTTACCATTCAGCACCACTATTCTCTCTTTATAGGCAGTATGTCCCTCTATCTCTCTCTCTCTCTCTCTCTCTTCTGAACAGGATTTCCTCCAGACACAAAGGCCAACATGCACAACCAAACAGATTAGGGTAGGCCAATGACCCGTCGCACAGTGAGGCCTAATCCTGCTATTCTTATTTTATTACAAAAAGTGTTGAGCGTATCACTGAGGTTGGATTGTAATGATACATGTGTGCTAATAATAACTGGTCTCTCACATTGAATGCATCTCTAAACAAACCAAAACCCCTTCAGTCAAATAAGAATTATCTTTACATTACACCACACATATACATACAAATATATAATTTTGTATTATTATTAATTAATCAAATCTAATAAATGAGCATTTATAAGTGGATTGATAATAAAGGACAGTCACAGAGTTATATATTAATCTAGATTGTTCTACATTCTATGACTCAAAGAATGATTTACTTACCTTTCCATACTCGGTGGTGAGGACCAGTGATGTGTCATCACAGGAGCTGACCGTGCAGGGAAGGAGGTGCTGTTTATGTCTCAGCCAAACACGGGCCCCCTGTAACACAAAAGTGATCATGATGTTGGCATCAAAAGAACCACTGGAAACATTGCAGCTATTATGCTAACTCTATGGCATTTTCCAACGCAGTGTATAAATTGTTTATGCAAAAAAAAAGCTCAAAATATTAGATTGCCATAAACAAGATAGAAGTCTGGAGGAATATAAACACTGATGTTATCTCTGTAGTATATTTGTAGCAGTGTGTCAGATGACCAAATGAAAACAATATGTAAATGAACATATCAACAAAAACAAAAAATCCTCAAACCAAAAGAAAGTCAACATTAACCAACAAAACAAACATTTCAACAATCCATTGACTATAATCTCTATATTTTAAAATTTTACAAATTACAGATTGTATAGTCTTTGGATCCTAAGGCAAATTGGAGATTAGGTCATGCTGAAATAATGACTCAGCGAAAGACTCCACATCTCTGTCCATCTCTTCCCTTTTTCCACTCTTTACTCACTCTGTCTTCTACCCTCTGCCACATAACCATTACCCCACCACTTTATCCTGGCATAGCTACCCTATCATCAAATCGTCATTGCAATGTATCAAGGCCTTGCTGTTGGGCAGGCTAAGGGTGTGTCAGAGATTAAACAGGCAGGATAGTACATTACAGTCACTGTAAAACTGGTACAAATGATTGAACATTGAACAATGTGTTGTATTGGTTTACATTATAAAAGACAAAAATGTCCCAATTCAGTTATAAATACTAAGTTAAGTGTTAAATGATAAAGGCCTGCAAACAAATCCATTATTTATTTCCTCTGTTTTTGTTTTTTTATTTCAATCAAGCCAACCACCACAGCTCTCCAATCAACTAGTTAACATCCTGTTTGCCAATGGACATCGAAACAGCCCTACACATGAGATGGGTGGTCTCCTGTGTTTGTGCAGCCAGTCAGAGTCACCGACCTTCCCGGCCATATTTGATAGCAGCTAAGTAACCAGCAGCAAAAACAGGAATCTGAGGCTGATTGCTCATATTGTCATTTCCTTACAGCAGTACAATACATTTATAGAATGGTCGGTGTTACACTGTTTACAGAGAATGAGAAAGAATGCATTCTTAAGATACATTCATATGAAGATGTCTTCAGTAAAGGTGAAGATTGGCTTTGGGACAGTTGTGATATCCAATATTATCAGACGAAAAAGCTCCCTGCACTACTGCAGTTGTAGAAGACAGTCTTGCATCTGCCAAAAAACACAAATCATCTCTCTGAAGTGCTACTATAAGATAGTCTTAGTACAGAGAGAGAGAGAGAGATAGAGAGAGAGAGAGAGAGAGAGAGAGAGAGAGAGAGAGAGAGAGAGAGAGAGAGAGAGAGAGAGAGAGAGAGAGATGTGTGGCCAACAGAGCATAAAACTGATTGGATCGATAGACCTGGGTTCCACTAGGAAACCCTATACAAGGTCACCACACCCAGTTATCAATCCTCATTAACTATTAACAACAGACAGATCACACACTAATAGGTGGTTCATAAATGTATGAGCTCTCAGGTTCTTCATAAAGATTTGCGATGCTCTAAAACAGTTGAAGATTATGTGAAACCTGATCTTGTGGAGCAGGCAAGAGATCAAGATACACTATTTATTTTAAGATAACCAATCATTTACTAATATTGAATAATTTGTGTTGAACAAAGTTAGTAGTACTCCAAAAACCTACTTCCACTTTCAAAGCTTTTCTTACAGGCCAATGGAGCAGAGCTAAATGTAGCTCTACGAAACCTCTGGGGATAGCGGTGAGTGGGCTAGAGGGGGATTGTGTAAAATTAGGAGGTGGCAAGTTGGCGAGAGAGACAGCGAAAACAGGAGGGCTACAGGGAAGACACGCCCACCCCCTTCCTATTGTCACACAGAAAGGCCAATTGAAACATAAGGATTCAAAGACTAGAGAGTTATCGCTTTCCTCTGGCCAGACAATTACATGTTCCACGTGAAACGATATAACTATAGCCATCATAAGCATCATACAGCGTTTACCTGATATCAGCTTGGCACGCAAGCTGCATCACAAGGTCGAGCCAGAAGAATGAATATGGTTGGGCTATAGATTTTATGATCAGTATCAGTATCAGTATATAAGTGATAATAACACTGGCTTAAATGTGGAGGCATAATGCTGCTACTTGTATGGTATCTGGGGTTGTTAATGCTGCAACAGTGTGCATGATGGAGGGGAGTGACAAGGTTTTAAGAGCAGATTATACAATGTGTGCTTCATGTTACGCTGAATAAAGAGTGAGTCAAGTATGCAAGTCAGGACAGAGGGAATAGAGCTGATAATGTCGTGTTTTTGTGGTGTCTAATATCCAGGATTTACATTAATGGAGACATTTCAGTGATGCAATAAAAAACCATAGACATCATTCCAGATGTCTGTGTGTGTGCGTGTGTGTGTGTGTGTGTGTCTCAGTATGCCCGTTAGGATGAATGTGTGTCTCTATGCGTACCCTTCTGTTTGCGGTGCCATGTGTTTCTTCACGCACAAGCGTCTTAAGAGAATGGCAGAGTTTGAATGAGGGGAAAGATGTATTGTCTGAGCAACAGATGGTGAAGCAAACGCCAAGCTCCTCCCTCAACCAGTCCACAGTCCTGACCCAGCCCATGAGCCCAGAGGTTAACCAGTCGGAAATACCCAAAACAAAGGCCAGCTGAGATGCAGTGACACGGGTGTCAATCCAGTGCTTGCACACACACACACACACACACACACACACACACACACACACACAGAGATGCTCTGACCCCAGTTTTAACCCCTCCCACCATCTGATGTTTCCACCTGGATCAGTGAACTATGTGTGGTTCTTAAATGTGGAGAAAAAACGCATTCACTGCCCTAATAAAGTTTGTTTTTGTTATGTTTAAATTACCAGGTGTGACTATCAGATGTTATAATGGCTTCATTAAAAGCCATGTTGAAACGCTGCCATCACAGCCCACACGCAGGCTTGACACTGAGCACGTGTGGAGCGAGCGGTGACAGCTGCAACCCGAGCCACCAAGATAGGCCAGGCCGCTGTCCCATCACGCTCTCTGACACAGGAACCACCCCGGCAGTGAGCTGATCCCAGAGGTGAGGTCTTCAGTTTCCACAGTGTGTATGATGGCAGGCAGCTCACAGATTGGCTAATTAATGAGCCTTAAATATTAAAAGGGCTTACATGGCACAAGGTGCCACTGCTCTTTTATTCGTGGCCAGCCTGGCATGAGCCCATCCAATATCAGGTGGTTGCATCAGTGGGTACAATGGAAAGCTCATCAGCTGAACCTGACTGGGACATGGTTGGACAACTGGATTATGGTGGGTCTTGACTTTTGATCTAAGCATCTGACGTGTCCGCAGAGTGCCTCTGCATGGCCTGTCAGGGTGCTGCCATGTACCGCAAGCTTCTGGCAAAGAATCCTGCACAGCTGAGGAAAGATTACTGTTGGCTTTCAAGGGCTATAATTTGTTTTGCAGCGGAAAAGGATAAAGCTCACGGAGGGACATTCCCACCAGGCACGAGCGCAAATCATAATGGGAACGCCATCCGCTTTCCACTTAACCTATTAAGCAGTCGTTCATTTAAGTTATCACCTTAAATACTGTATGTCTTTGAAAAAGGTGTGGAAATTCATTTTCTCCAGTTGTTCATGGAGTTGGTCAGCCTGACCTTATTGGCCTATGAACAGCTGCTATTTCATTTACTTTGTATGTCACTACAACAGGCTATTTGCACGTCAAACACCATGTCCTATAAACATTATTGTGACAATGCGGTGGAGCACAGCCAAGTCACAAACCCATCAGGCTTTCTGACCTCTCCTGGGAACCCATGCAGATATGCAGTCCAGACCATGAGTTTAACAAGTTGCCTATGGTTTAATGTTTTTAAAGGCAGACTACCTGTGGCTCAAACAAATATCTTAAATGTAACATCTACTGTATTCTATACCTCCAAAGTGTCATGTCATGATTTCCCCTGACATTTTAAAGATGACAAGGTCCCCAATGCTATAGGTGACGTCATGCTGCATAGAATATTTATTACGCAAGAACTAGTTAGAATGATTATGTGTAGGGAGGTGGTTGTTCACATCCACTGGTATTGCTAGAATAAAACTTTTTTTTTTAATTGAAAAAGGGAAAAAAATGTGTATTGGGATTTGATTAGGGTATTTTAAAGGTTCTGTGCATAAAAACACAGTCAAAGCAAAGTCTACTGAATGCTGAATGGAATGAGGACAAATCTGTCAGGTATCTTGCGAGATGAAACAAGCAGACCAGAGCTGGAATCAGAGGTGGGCCAAAGCTTCCTCTACTTATCTGATCCAGTCCAGTGGGCAGAGGTTGCATTTTCTCCACTGCCCTTGGTGTAATGGGTCAACCCGTCGTTATTCAACCTTGTGATGACCCAGGCGACAACTAGAGTTGTTATCAGAGGCAGACGCACTTCTTGCCTTGGTATTAAAGGAGGAATGTGGGCTGCTTTACATGGGTCGTGATAAAAGGAACCTCATTGTTTACTGATAGGGGTGTCAGGCACCCACATCACCCCCACCCCTGCGGGTTCAGAGGAACAGAGTCAACCACCAGCGTCTGTGCAGAGCAGCGGGGCACTATGAATTAATGATAGAGGAGCAGCTGATCAAAAAAGTGCTAATGGAGGAGGAGGGGTCCCAGGGGGGCAGGGGTTCCCCCCAATCCCTAGGCGTGGAAGGAACCATTTACTAATTGCCTCTCACCCCTAGCAACGCTTTGACCCCCTGCTGAGACAGATATAAACACACGTGCACACACAGGCCAACACTGTTCATCATCTTTTCATATTCATGAACTGGCAGGCTTTAAGTCTTTAAGGCGGTCCAACAGCAATGCGTTAAATGTAATCGCGTCACGGGATGAATGGAAGTTTACGTGATGCATGCAAGCAGCAGCCATTTGTAATCATCGTCTTGACAATGGCTGTAATCTGCCTTTATTGTATACTTTAAATTTTCATTGACATGATGAATTGAGCAATAAATGCGTTTTTAAAAGTAATCTGCGTGTGCGTGTGTTTATGTGTTTGGGGGGTGTGTAGGAGGAATATTTGTGATCTGGTCACGGCTACAAAACAATGCAGAAGTGGTTCACTGTTGTTGCTACTTCATCTACTTATGAAGTAGTAACAACAGTGAACCAAAGTGAGCAGAAGTTAACCTTGTGACAACCTCAGAAATTCAAAGAGTATGCCAAGAAGATGAATCTGCTTCCTCAGCCTTCCTTTGTGGAGACCATATGTTCTGAAGGGGCCACGTGTGTGTGTGTGTGTGTGTGTGTGTGTGTGTCTACGCGTGCCTGGCTTAAAGGGGTGGGGGTGGGACGGCTCCAGAGTTGTCATCATTAGATCTACCTAATCTACCATGTTGTTCAAAAGTACGATCCAGAATTAAAATAACAAACTATCCTTAAAGGCCCTCAGGAGCACCACACCCCTTATTGCATTGGCACAGCCAAAGAGCATCTGACAGCTACTAATAAAATACAAAAATGAAATACCTACGTATTCCATAGTCAAGATCCAGTGTGGAGTATGATGAGATGTGTATCTAAACATGTTCTCATCATTCTCCACACTGGTGTAGAGACATAGTTTTACAGGGTGGGATTACTGCATGCTGGATTTGCTTTCCATCTGGGATTTGTGTGAGAAAGTAAGAAGACCAAGCAGCCATTGGTCTTTACCTCTTACTGTGTATTATCTCTTCCTATCACAGCCTCTCTCACAGCAGGAATCACAAATATATTCCAAGAATGCAACTCAGTGATGACTCACAAAAGCGTGTGTTTGTGTGTGCACGTGTCCGTGTGTGTGTGTGTGCGCGTGCGTGCGTGCGTCTGGGACTTCAGGTTTAATGGAGACAATCATGGGGTCAAGATCTTATCAACCTTCGCTCTGACCTTTCTCAAGTATCTCAAGTTCCTCGGACACTGTAAAAGACGCAGCCCTCTCCCTATTTGGGCCTCAGTACTATTGTAAGGTGTCTTCATAAGACCAATAGATATACTGCATGGATGGGAATGCTTGGCCATGACTCTACATTGTACCATGCTGTGCATTCCCTACTAGGCACCCAGGCCCCAGTATAACTCCTACAGCCGTGTGAGTCAATGCTAATAGAGTAGCTACAGGAGGCTGCAATTAACCCCAGCGGGGACACTCATCAAGGCAACAAAATAAATAGAAAAAAAATAAAAAAAGCAATTAGTTCTGCCATTTAAACAGATGTGGTAATCTCTCTACAGTAGTAGATGAACAGTGTTTCAAAACTAATATTTAGCGAACATGTATGTACACATAGACCAGTGTAATAATACACACATACGAGCTGCGAACAAACACACACACACACACACACACACACACACACACACACACACACACAATCCCGTCTGTAATAGGTTGCTTCAGTAAGCAGCAATCACAGGGGATAAAAAGGGAAAGTCAACATCTGGGAGCAGTAATCACAGGTTGACTGGTTATTAAATTGCAAGGTTAGACCTCTCGAACACATAGGATTTAGGCTAAACGTTTTACAGGCTAGCATCCATCTACGCTGGGTATAAGGCTTATACCCTGCGTGAACCCATTCGGTATATCACATCTTCATCAATGTGCTTATACTATATGCAAATACGAGTAGGTAACAGAGGCATTCACACCTGTCAATCAACCTGAGCAATCTGCCTATATTTTTTAGACAAAATATAGGGTGTTCTCTTAACACGTCAAACTTGAGAATTAGGACTTATCGGCCCCTGGGCCGTCCTCCTAGACCACGACACACCCATGATTCACCTCATAATGACACACACACACACACACTGCAGAGCAGGAAGGATGGGTGTCAGAGAACAGACTGTAACTCAGCTGTCTCCGTTTGGACCAGCCCTCCCTCCTCTGTGAGAAATCAGGGTTAACTACCAGAAGAGGTTTTGCTTTGTTATTAGTGGAAAACTATATGCTGATGATGGCAGACAAGATGGTCCCATCAACAGTCGTAAAACTTCACAGGTTAATGTCACTGTTTGGCTGCTGTGCTCTGACTCTCAGTATTGTGCTTACTGTAACACTGAATGACATTCACAGTTAAGAATCACAACTTAATTAATTAGTTACCAGTGTAAACACAAAATGTTCTAATGTAGTACTTTCATCTCCATCATCAAATGGTCATTTTCATGATGACTTAACACACCCGTTGCATTACTAGCTGCCAAACAATAGAGTACCAAAGACAGACAGCTTTGTGAAAAGACCTTGTGATGCGGAGTAAAGCTTGAGTCAACAGTGTGGTGTCACCAAGGACCATTATCGCAGGAACCCTCCTGTGGTACTAGCTCACTGATAGACAGCGAAAAGGTTACTGGTACAGATATTATAGTAAAAGTATAAACATTAGCGATAGTAGAGATATAAATTCAGGAAATATCTGCCTCCATTTGACCAGAAACATTGTTATTAGGTCATGATAAATTTTAGCTCCTTGTTTCGTATTGTATAAAATGACAGCAGGCTTGTTTATATATTCTGTGTGACATAAAGTATCCGGTTATTGCAAATGATGCTAGTCATTCTTGTGACCAAAGCGTTGGCAGATTTTACCAAAGCTGCTTCTGTGATGACAGAGCTAAATGATGTCCCTCAAATACCCAATTCCATTATTTGAGCAGCACATATTTTAAAGATACTATTAGCTGTAACCCTTGTGAATTAAAGACAGGGTCAGTCGTTATCGAGAACGCTTGCTAACTTTGAGCTCATATCAAAACAATATGCCTACGCAGCGGCGCCTCACATATTGAAACAAATTGTGAAGCAAAGCCTGTACTCTGGTAACCTGACATGCCAGAGGATTTGTTGTCACAAGTCCATCTGGGGAGCCATACATTGAAACAGTTTGTGAATGGCTGTACTTTCAAAAAACTACTTGGCAGTTGATTAAATGAACCATCTGGTCGTTTTCGCTGTCGGCAGTATGGTCGGCACACCTAAACCACACCCGCACAGCTATAAACACAATGCTGATTGGAAAGTTCAGTTGCTACTCGGACACATTCAAAATGATTCCGAGGCTTTCCAGACTGATTCTCACGGCGAAATTAAACTGAAGCTCGCAAGACAAGTACTCTGGTAGTACTATGTTTTGTTGTGAGCGGTGTTCGCAACTTTGTTTGTGTTTCCAGTTACGGAGTCAGTCTGTGTAGAAGTATCAGATTATTTTTTCAAAATGCATAGAGAAAGGCAAAGCCTGCTAAATGTGAGGACATATTTGGTGAATTTGACAAAATGTGTATTAAAATAGCTTAGAAATAGCTTGCAATAGCTGACTATACCTTTAAATTAGTAGCTGTCACGCCAACAATATTGAAAGGAATGCTCAACCTGCAAGCCAATAGTGCATTGTTGAGCCCTTCCTTCCTTCCCTATGTCCTTGTCTCATTTCCTGGTGCCGCTTGACTCCAGCGATCGCCCGCGCGGCTGGAGGTGAGCATGGCCTACAGCGGCATCCCGGTTCTCCAGCGGAGCCATCTGAAGGAAGTGACAACTGTGTGGGCGGGATGATGCTATTTGAAGTGTAAAATAGCTCATCCTCAAGAGAATCTCTCGGGTTACTCCGGATGCTTACGTTGCATGCCCAAGCATGGCACCTATACTCCACCAAGAGCCAGACATAAACAGCACACACAATGTGTGTGTGTGTGTGTGTGTGTGTGTGTAAGGAGTAGATGGTGTGAAGAGACCACGGGTGACGGATGATGGGCGGCCATGACCAGGAATCTGAGGGGTCAGCGGTGGGAATCCCTACATGAGATGCCTTTGAGGGGCAGGAATTTAGCGTGTAACCCAAAGCTCCTCATCCAGCAGGGTTTAGGGGTATGTAAATAACCACATACAGCCTCACAATGAACAGCAGCTGTCATGCTAACAGAGAGCTGGTCACCCAGTTTAGAAAGGTACATAGCTAAGGGTTCAGACTAGTCAACGGGTGGAGGGTGTGTTTCACGAAGGTGTAAAACGGATGCATGCTGGTGTGTGTGTGTGTGTGTGTGTGTGTGTGTGTGCGTGCGTGCGTGCGTGCGTGCGTGCGTGCGTGCGTGCGTGCGTGTGAATGAGTGCGTAAATGAGGCTGAGAGTAAGGCTGACAGTGTGGGTGGCCAAAGGATATTCTCATCTGCAAACAAACTTAACTGCTTCGGAGGAAGTGGCCTCTGAATATATAAATCTCTCCCTCCAAGAGCCAACACTATAACGTCACAAAGGTAAATAGTTGTCACATTACCTAAGTCTTAGGGGTGTCCACTATGCAAACATCAACCCTTTCCTGGCATCAGTGAGTGAACACTCTGACATAAAATGTGCGTGTGCGTATGTGTGTGTGTTGAGTATCCCACACCCACCTCAAGTTCAGATAGTATGTAGGGGCCAACAGAGCTGCTGAAGGCTGTATAGAGTAGACCAGAGTAATGTAAAGAAAGAGTTGCGTCAACTCCGTTCACTCAAATAGACCATATTTTTCACAGCAATGCCAGATCATGGAACTTCAAAACAGTTCCCGGAAGTAAGCTGTAAATACTAAAAGTACCATATAAATTCTATTGTAAATGTAAATCGATGCATTTATTGAATACTAATTACCAAAAAGTGCAGTTATCCGTATCGATTCAAACTGCCCACCAAGCACCTCCTGGAACTGTTATGCGTCTCTGTGAACTATGTAACCGTTGATTGTTTCAAACTTCTGTTGGCGCAACTCTCTCTTTACATGGCTCTGGAGTAGGCTACAGGCTACTGAGCTGTCCAATTCTGGAGCTATGGGACAGGGTGGGTTTTTCAGGATGGATCTATAAGAGCACTCACACCTAATTCATCCACTCGCTGTACCTCTCTCACTGACTGATAGTGTGTCGCCCCTTCTTGATAAAACTTCAGCTATGTAAACTGGTCATATGAAGAATGCCATGCCAGGTGTTGCAGTACTCTCAGTGTACTGTACAATTATATTACATTTAAGCAATTTGTTAAGTGTAATAAAATAAGATCAGAAAGGCATATTTTTATATGCATACACATAATCATCTGTCTTTACACAATATATAATAGTTAAAATTCTAAAATGGCTGAATGTGAAGACTCAAAAAGACTAATGTATTAGTGTGTTGATGTCCACAATGTCAGATGTCAATAGCAGATTGGTCAATCAATTCAAGGATTACCTAGAATCATGTACGCAAATCTGCACTTGTGCTCACTGACTTCAACTCAGCTAAATCCTTGTTTTAGTCACGTTCCAGAAGTATAGATTAATTAAATCCACCCTGGAAGCTGTGCAGCATTCAGGATGTTGGCTTCCTTCCTTAAACAAAAGGTAATTTCAAAAGATTCAATTGTTTTTACTAACCTCAAAACAATTCATTCATCCACTTCAGCTCCAGTTTCAATTTAGATGTGTGAAGCTAGCAGCACAACTAAGACATTTAGCAGCATTAATGAAAATATTTAGACAGAATGCAGTGTGCCTTCACTCCTTTAAAATGTAATGCCAATATTCACATGATTAGTGCCACTTAAGAGAAAGTGTGTGATCAAGTGTTAACATCTGTTTACACATTTGACTGAAAGCTTGATGAAGAAGAGCTCAACTTTAATTGCTGGATCATATTAATTTATGTAGGCTACTCATAAAAAGAGGCAGCGAGATAAACAGTTTAAACAGTTGGGATTGGGACACACTCACGTTGAGAGCATCTTTCACACAAGGTTTAAAAAAATGTTAATGGTAAAATTATATGATATAGTACAACTACAATGAGAACTACTTGTAGACTACTACAACCCAATACAATGAATTGGGTTGTAATCTGTAGCCAGATACATCTTCAGGACCACACAGAACATCTACACAGACAAGTATCACAGTGGGCTTAATCCACATACCTCTGACTTAATGCTAACACTAAACTAACTCAAAGCTGAATCACCTCAAACTGCCCCGGCCTTGGGAGGTTTATGATGTTAAGGGCTATAGGTGGAAACTATTTCTTATAATGCTTAGTCTATACATTTTACTGAATAGCAATGTATTTACATTTAAATCAATAGTATTTATTTCCCATAATAGCAGCCTATTAGCCTACTGTATGACATCATGGAGCTATTTGGCCAGAGACAGGTGATAGTCAACAGGACTCTCAACCATCCACGTTTAAAGTAGGTGTTGACAGTGTTCTTTCATCGTTGAGGGGATGCTACTAAGGATGGGTAAAGAAAGGGCCTGGCTTCCTGTCTGGCATATCCATCCATGTGTATGGCAGTCGACATAAGTGGACATAGTAGAGCGCAAAGGACGCCCATGAGCAAATGGTAGCCTATAGGTGACAGAAAGCATAATTGACGGCACGGTGTTTAATAACCTCTTAATTAACTTCCAATGAGATACAGAACGTTTTTAGCCGATGTTTGAACGAACATCACATACATATGTGAATTACTGATTAATTGTCTTTACGATCCTGTTAAGGGCAGCCGACTAGATCAGTGATTGTAGGCTATATCGTTCTCTGAGTTAAATGAAACAGGCAAAGTTATAGTTCATCGCTGTGAACATAAAACATGGATAAGATGAACCTATCATAAAGCTGTAGAATATCGCAAAAAAATATCAAATTTCACGTTCAATAGAAAAGCAAATTTCCACACCATGCTGACTTATCGGTCAAAGGTTAATGTAACATTACCTCTACAAAAAATGTATCCATGTTTTGGAACAATGCCCAGCACCTCCAGTCTCTTTGTAGTCTGAGTTCAGGGTACCACAGTTGCGCTGGACAGGAAGATGTATTTCCAAATGCTTTCCATCCGAAAACATAAGAAGATTTAAAATCCCCTCCGACGCTTTCTCCTTTAAAACGAATATCCCTTTAGTGGTGACTACGTTTTCATTTGATCAGAAAGTAAGCATTCTGAGCACTTGAGATGAAACGATGTCTTTATGCTGTTCGGGACAGCAGCCGTTCTTGTGCACTGTGTTCTCATGTCTAGTCATTTCAATGGGCCCGGCATATTATTCAATGAGGCGGGGTTTGAGAAAACAGCCACTCCCATAGCACACGCCCTTCATGAGCAGACTCACCAACAAGACGTCTGCTTTACAAAGGACCCAGCCGGTACCATATTAGAATGGCTAGACGATAGGTTTCTATCAAAAGCTCAATTTTAAATTCATATGTATTTCATTTACAGGGCGGCCAGGGCCTATTATATAGGTTACCCTGTCAATTGTGTTATTTTGCATTCAGTGCATGTTTAGCAAACTGAGTATAAAATATTTGTTTGACCTCCTCCTTATAAAGGGAAAAATAAAGAAATTATAGCTGAGGAAAAGATGGCATGCGTTAAACCATTAACCAGAAGATTTGCATACAGCACTTGCACCTCCTATTATTATTTTAGATTTATTTAGACCAAACATTACACAAAAAATACTATTGGCCAATGGCATGGCCTATATAAAATCACTAATCACCGTGGTATGTTGAATCTATCTTTTTTTATTCTACATTTGACAGATGTGATCTCAAAGGTGGTCTAATTCCCACTGATATACCCATGAGGAGGGAAGATACACATTTTTAATTTACAACATGTCAGTGAGATAAGGCATTGACATGTAGTTGTGAACTAGAAGACCCATCTTGGCAGATTTTATACAGCCTTATCAGTCTTTTCTGGAATGTGATGATAGTTTTTAGTTGATAGAAGCGAATGGCACGCTTTGAGCATATAGATGTTCTTGAACATTTTACTCACATTTAGATTCCTACGATAACTACATTTTCAGTATGAATAGTTATCTCATTCTACTTATAAGATAAGAAAGGCTATACAATATACATAAAAGTAACATACAGCACAACTCAATGATTGTAGTAAGCCTACAGTATAGAATTATAGATTGTTTTAGGTATCAATGTTGGCAAACGTACTGTAAGTGGGGCTTGCTATTGCTTAAGGTTAAGCTTACATGAATACTTTTATACTTACATAATAATCTTTGGTTGTGTGATGTTTGTGTTGCAGAATCTGAGCATCGTATTAGTATTTAACTATGGTATTTAAGGAGTTCAGACATCTGTGCCTACTGGAAGCCTAACATAATAACAGCCAACAGCTTTACTTTGCCTTTACTTTGGCTACAACATTAGTGTGTACAGAGAATGTGTGCCAGGCTTTGCAGAAGCAGCTGATCCATACTGTAAAATGGTAACTTGAAGAGCAGTCTGTGCAGGCTATATAGTTATATATGAGGCTAATGCTAGTTTGAAGAAAATATAGATATTTGAACACATTCACTACAAAATAAAGTATGCTTTATTGAGAACAAAGCCTATTTTCTCTGACCTTGGTCTTTCTTTGTTGGTAGACTAAAATTGTTATAATGTTCAAATTAAATTACGATGTCAAAACTTTATGGCAATATCTCTATTGCATAACAGAGATTTACAAGATATGTGATGCAGGTCTCTGCATGTCATGCTTACTGTATATTGTTGGAATTTTTGTTTTATACTTCAATTTTTGATGTCATAACATTCAGGTGAAAATGTCAATTCTGAAATTTGTAATCAATTATTAATTACAATGTTCTAATATATTCCAATGTTAAAGAATATTAGGATATTTAAAATATTCTCAATGTGCATGGTAACAATGATGCCCAAGAATAGCTGACCTTAATCCTAACATTAGGAATGCCAGGATCTATGGGAACAAAATATGGCTGACTGTATTGAAAGGACAACATCTTTTCCCATTATTAAGCATTAAGCATTTGCAGAGTCCAAACAATAATGAATGAATTACTCTTTCAATGAGTGACATATTAAAGCCCTTTACTTCTGTCCCACACATGACAACATATAGTTGTCAGACGAAGAGCACATGTAACTAAATATATCTCCAGCTCTACCTGAGGGAACAAAGAAGCCAGAACAAAACATCCATTTGACCATCCACAAGACCCCAAGGGTAATGAGGGAATTTAGGATGTGGGGGAAGGGTAATGGTCATGCAACTTTTTGGGTTTGACTCTTGCCACAGTCCCTGAACTATACATGTTGGTTATGTAGTTGCTCTTCTGTATGTCTGCACACTTTTTTCTTCAGTTTACACCTCTATGAATTGTAAAGATTACTTGCTTAAACCATGTAGCTATATTTAAGGCGGAAATGAGAAAACCCTATAGAATTATCACTGATACTGATAGTTATCCACAGCCATTTAGGAATTGGTTTATTTTTGAAGTGGCAATTTTTTTAGTTACAGAAAAACAATAGAAAGGGAAAAACATATCTTTAACCCCACATACCAGTGTGAGACATCTGACATGGCTGACAAAGGATAAGATGCATCATTCACCTACTGATGGTCACTGTGGTTCTTCTGGCCAAATGATTTCCATGGTCTGCTCAGTTACAAAACTGTACTTTAGGATGGATCCAGTGCAGATCAAATGCATGTTTGTAGAGACCACAATGATACTGAGGATAAGGTGAAGGACATGAAGATAAGGAATTAGAGATAGGAGTGCACTATGGCGCTTTAATAAACTTATTTCTATTGGTTAATGTTATATTTTCAGATCCATTAAGAATGACCAGATGCAATAACCATTTCTACTTTAGAGCTGACCTATAGGGCAATATTTGCGGCTTAAAGATGGGTCGCATCCACATTGAAATCCAATGCATATCCTCTTATCTGGAAGAGGCCGGTGTCTCATTTAGAAATGTTGATAATGCATAAAAGGGAGTGTGCCTGTTCAATATATTGAAATCCACCAACTACCATCTATTGACAACAATGATGGTGACATTTTTAAGATCCTTTGGAGTGACATGTAGACCTCTAAGTGGAAGCTTCTGCTACAGGCCTTAATGCTTATGGTTCTCTACATCTATTTATATTATATTTATAGTAGTAGTAGATATGATGCAGTACAGATTCACTTGTACCCCATGTCTATTTAATATATGGCTCAAGACAAGGCCTTTGTCATTGGCTTGCAATAACAACTTGGCGTGGTTGGACTATGTAAAGTCAGCACATCATTGACAGGACTGTCCCATACAGTAAAAAACATGACAATTTATTTTTTATGTTATATATTTACAAAATATTGCAAGCCCCTATGGAATGACTGATAACTGAATACCTAAAAATGTCCATAAAACAATGAATTGGAAATACAATTATTTAATTAATCATTGATCCTGCCAAATTTGACCTAAGGTGAACTGCATGTGCCATATATTCCTTTGCTGGATGTTGGAGAATAGACATCAAATAAATGTATTCTAAGTCCATGGTCAGGGGAGCATGAGAGTAATGAAGTGGACACACCCAGGCAGCAGGGAGGAGGGGGAAAGGATGGAATTGATTGAATCAGCCTTGTTTTTAGATTAGAATTGATGGCAAGAGGAGGAGAGAAAAAATATTGAGATTGAATGACACATCTAACAATATCATTACAGTTTGGGGATTCAATCTTTATTGGATCACCCTTCCAGGCAGCACCACAATAACACGCAAATATGGACAATGACAGATCCCGGTGTTGCATTTATTGAATTATGGAACAGGTTCTGGAGCACCACAGAGTCCACATAACAACAATTAAAGGCATTACTCACACCTGTGTCAATTTCTCACTATGTTCCTTATTTGTCCTCTTGCTGTCAAAGGCACAAAGGTGATGCACATCACTAGATGCAAGCTTAAGTTTAAAATGTGTTCCATATTTTCTATTGTGATGTGTAACCATATCTGACAATTGGATGATTAATGGAACATACAATAAGTCCTATGATCAGACTCTGTTGACCATGAATGACCACCCCATGTTCATTGCTTCATGATGAACCATGGTTCCAAGCAGTGAAATTGCACAAACATTCCTCCCTTAGTGCAGGGTTGCACTCCGTGCACATACCGTGCCTTCCTTCAGGCCAGCTCACACTCTTCCCAAGCTTCCACAGACTGTCAACTTCCTGTTTGTTTTCAGAGCCTTGAGTTTAAAATATGCGGCCGCTGCCACACTGAGTGAATTAAGTTCTATTAAAAAGAAGTATTGCTTTAATAAAACAACAAAACAACAACAAATGCCACATTCTCTTGGTGCCCTGCTGCATGTATTCAGAGCCAACCCTTAGATTATACTGTAGTGGTGTCTCATGCTACACGATTCTACTGTGTGACAGACAGCTTAATAATGTAGCTCTTACCTTTGGAATAAGGTACTTTCCTGATCTACAAATATCCTTATTTGGCAAGTGTATCATTATGTGCTGTTTAAGTGACTTTTTTTCTCAGACTTTTGCGGCTGTGATCATATACCTTGCCTAGTGTTAACTTGACACTACAAATAGTATAGTGTCAGTTTACTATGTAATTACCTTTGATTTCAAAGCCCTATCCATAACATCTTAATGTATGTAGCCCAACCACAAAACATAAATATAATCACCACAAAAATGACCAATAGCCTAATATGCAGTGGTTTAATTGAAGCATCACATTTAAAATAATTACAGGATTAGCCTGTACACATCATGGCACAAAATGTTATTGTGAGCAATCTTGACATTTCAGCATCACATTTCTCAAATATAATGAAGGCATACAATACATTCATTGAGTTCTGAGTAGGCTACACCTGCCTTTTGGAAAAAGGGCTGTTTGGAGAAGAGAGGGTCTCTCTTTCAGTGTAATTACAGACTCAACAGAGATGACTTCATTGAAATGATGCCCCTCCCTTTGGTACTTACATTTCTCTGTCTACCATCAAGACAGGGCCCCTTCAATTACAGTGGGTGGGTCTAGTCACAATCTGACATCTATCATGCAGCATTTTTAGAGAAACAGAACGATACATGAAGCAGTCCAACTAAGGTCAACAAATGACAGGCTCTGCCACTGAACTAATGAGAGTTATATAGTTCTTCTGGTTCATGCGAGCCTGGATTACGCCTCAAGGCTTCCAGAAGCTCTACAAGCTTCTCCTTTTTGTGGTTTGAACACCAATTTCTCCACAAGCTCAGTGGTCGAAGCCGGGTTATTACTGAGCTTTCATTAAGGGTATCACCACTTGTGCACTCATAACCAAATTACTAGCCCAACACATCCCTCATCTCAGACTCAGATGGGCTAATGCGCCAAAGAGCCAGGACATTTACAATATCTACAGTCGGGATCAGTTGCCATTAGAGATTGCAAGGACACCGCTCTTAAAAGGGAGACAGAGGCAGTGTGGGAAATTAGATTATATGGTATAGAGACAGTCATTACTACAGCGGGGGGTGTGACAGAAGATTGGACAAACGTATTCTGTACAGGTGTCTGTGTGTGTGTGTGTGTGTATGTTAGAGAGAGAGAGAGAGAGAGAGAGAGAGAGAGAGAGAGAGAGAGAGAGAGAGAGAGAGAGAGAGAGAGAGAGAGATACATTTATGAGTGTGTTTGGGTAACCATAGTGTTAAATTAGTAGAAAAGTGATGCTTTGCTTTCAGATTCATATTCAGATTCACATAGAAATACTTGCATTTGCCTATCCGATTAGGCTAATGCAGGCATTATTAACCTACATTACAAGGATTAACTTGCTTTAGATTAGCACAAACTGCTGTTACCACATCTGGAGTCAATACAAACCACAAGATCAGCCCCAGCATTCCCAAATAGCATGGATGGACTCACTAATAGCCTAGGGGATGTCTATTTTTCAGGGCACATGTATAATGGTTGATATCATAATTTCTCTAATAACTAGTTCAAAATACCACCCTGAAGCAAATGACTTACACAATGGTAATGGCATTGCCAGTATCTGGTTTTCATGGGGATTTGTAGGTAAATTGGTAAACGTATAGCCTTCGTACACAATGAGTGTTCAATGTACCTCACTTTCAAATAATTTAAATTTTGCACATTTAACTATATTATTATTATTATTATTATTATTAAAGAAATAAAATAAATACATAACAAAGACAAATTAATGTAACCTATATTAGGATTAGGCCTGTTCAACGGGATCCTTTATCGATATCCTTTATCTAGGTATTCAAGCGCCACCTAGTGTTAAATAAAAACAATCCCAAAGTTACATTTCTCTTTTTCAGTTTATTCTTAAAAGTTTTCAGAAAGTTCAGTTAGTAGCCTAAGTAAAAATAATAATAACAAAACAAAAAAAAAACGATCTTAATTTAAAACATGTCTGTTAATCATCCCGTTCTACGTACGGTGACGAGTTCTGATGTTTGAACGGAACAGGTTTTAGGACCCGGCAGCAGATGCTCATTGTGAAAATCACATGATTTTTATTTCCAAGTTAGTCGGTCGCATGATGTTTCCTTGTTATGGTAGTATTAAACAGTCGTATACAGCAGTAATATAAAGACTGTAGCCTGCAGCGAAGTGCCTTACACGAGTTAGTAATGACATTACTACTATAGGCTACATGGCTGTGAAGATCCTGTTTTTCATTGCAGTTAATTTGGCATATTTAGCGGTAAACGGAAACTTGGTGAGATACATAAAATAATGGACATGGGAAGCACTAATCGTATTATTTATTTGTCATTTCTGTAATTCAAAATGTAGGATATTTTAATGACGTATTGCCTTCATGTTGCTTGATATGTTAATATTCATAGTAATAGTCATTTTTCAGAGTCTTTGTAATGTGCTACTTTAGAAATGAGCATGCCTCATATAACAGCCTGTTCATAGATAATTCAGTTATATGATATTGATATGGCTAGTACATTATAATATTTAAATTCTAATGCTTTACATTTTCGCAAAAAATACATAGACTACACTGTAAATGTTGCAAATCTACTCAGTCACAATTTTTGTTTTAAGAAAATTATGGATTTCTTGCAGGTCTCTGGGGGCATAACCTTCTCTGTAGACTACAAGAACAACTGTTTCTTGAAAGATGGGAAGCCATTCCAATTTATATCTGGCAGTATTCACTATTCCAGAATCCCACAGTACTACTGGAAGGATCGGCTGCTCAAGATGTATATGGCAGGGCTAAATGCAGTCCAAATGTTAGTCAATAGGCTACTTACATTGTCCTTTATGCAATTCTTTCTATGTAAACATTGAAAATGCAATAATATACTCTGTCTATCCACACAGATATGTGCCTTGGAATTTTCATGAGTCAGTACAGGGGGTGAATGACTTTTCAGGGGACCGAGATTTGGAGCACTTCCTGGACCTAGCAAACCAAACCGGTCTTCTGGTGATCCTGCGACCGGGGCCGTATATATGTGCTGAGTGGGAAATGGTAACCCCATTTTATTCTGGTTTTATAACTGTTGCATATCAAAAATAATCTGCCCTATGTAACTGCTATACTGATGTGCTAATTTATGTTCAACATCGATTATTTCGTCTGTTCCTATCTGACACAGACACAAAATATTTAATAGAAAATTATTTTTATGTAATATTTATAATGTACTAATAATAAGTAATACTATTTTAACTGTTTGACATGTCAAACATACAGCTGTCTTTCTGATAATCTCAAAATACATCCTGTGTGGCTAGTTCTAACTGTCATACTGTCCCTTTCCTCATCAGGGTGGTTTGCCAGCTTGGCTACTTCAGAAACCCGGTATCATACTACGCTCTTCTGATGCAGGTTGGTTTACCTGTTGCTCCTCCTTTCTCTTTGTTAAATTGTTACTCTTTTGACTACTTGCACTGTGTTTCAGATTACCTACAGGCAGTGAACCACTGGCTATCTGTTCTCCTCCCAAAAGTGAAGCTCTGGCTTTATTCCAACGGGGGTAACATTATAACTGTTCAGGTACAATATTTAGTAGCCCAGGCAGGCACTTTTGAATTAGTACACTGTGAATACACTGTGTAGGCTATCAGTATGTCTTTTAATAAACATCCATGCCATTTCAGGTTGAGAACGAGTATGGAAGTTACTATGCTTGCGACTACAACTATATGCGGCATCTGCAGACGTTGTTCCGCTTCTTCTTGGGCGAAGACACTGTACTTTTCACCACTGACGGCAACACAGACAAGGAAATGACATGTGGCACCCTAGAAGGCTTATATGCCACCATAGACTTTGGCACAGGTTGGTTTTGTAGATATCATACCATATCTATGGCATAACCCTGTTTTGTCTGAGTCTGTGTATTCGCTTTTGCAATAAAACGCATACAGTAATTTACTGTGTTAGGCTTAGAGATCTTTAATGCATTTAATTTTCTGTTAAATATTTATCAGGTACAGTTTAAATGTGGCTAGTAACATGCTGATTAAAGTGTTGATTGTAGACATCTTTTTCTACATCCAGACACAAATATATCAGCAGCCTTCAAACGGCAAAGGAGGTTTCAACCACAGGGCCCCTTGGTGAGTTCATTCATTATTATTTATTATTTCTCATTCTGTGAATGTAGAAATAAATGAACAGAATACACAATAGATTTACTTTTTCACCGGTTATTACCAGTTATTACTGTTTACGCAGGTGAACTCAGAGTTCTACACTGGCTGGCTGGACCACTGGGGAGACCAGCATGCTGTTGTTGATACCAAGACGGTCAGCCGTATGCTTGAAGAAATGCTGTCCATGGGGGCCAGTGTCAACATGTATGTCGCTTTAACATGAATCCCTCTGGGTTCAAACCTATGCCACCCATTGCTATTGAGAGGCCAAAAACATACGTGTATATTAGTAAACAAGCAATGGTTCATGATGAAGAGGAAACACTTTTTTTTTTTCTCCAGATATTTTAATACATTAATACAGTATTTTCCACTCTACCTTTTCAGGTACATGTTTGAAGGAGGGACTAATTTTGGTTACTGGAATGGTATGGTCCCATCATACAATACTATTATCTCAGGGTCCAGGTTTTTGGAAAACTGATTAAGTAACCAATGCATCCCACCCAAAGGGGCTGATCATGACACCAGGTTCCGCTCTGTGGTGACTAGTTATGATTACAACGCACCGATGTCTGAGGCAGGAGACCCCACAGAGAAACTGTATGCTATCAGGGATATCATTAAGCAGGTGCTGCCCAGTGCACAGCTACTCATATGTTGTGGAGAGAGTCTCCATTTACATTGACTAAGCGTTTCCAAGTTATTGTTTATTGGGCACCGTTTTGTTTTCAGTTTAGACATGTTCCACCTGGTCCCATGCCACCAGCAACTCCCAAGTTTGCCTATGGCTTTGTGACCCTAAGAAAGGTACAAGTCCAGTTGTATTTAAGGTTCATTATCAGCACAGATGTCTCAACATGCTTAGCATTAAAAGCCAGATACACTATTTGGGAGATAGTAGGGTATACATACATTAGATAGAGACTGCTTGTACTGTTAATACACAAACACAATACATATTGTGTAAGCACTGATGCAAACCATTAAATATAATTGTGCCAGGCCTTATAAGTAAACCTTTAATTCTAAAGTTTTGGATCACTTTCTACAGGTTGGCAATATCAGCAGTCTTTTGGGCACCCTCTCACCACAGGGGCCAGTCAAATCTCAGTATCCTCTCACATTTGAGGAGATAAAGCAGGTATGATAGCTCTGCAGGTTAACATATAGCTAACCACATATGGTTTGTACACATCTCAATAAACAAAGACATTCTAGGCTGTTTTGTCTGCAACCTGTTGTCCTTTTGTGTTGCATTGTAGTACTATGGATATATGCTGTATAGGACCAAACTGCCCAGAGACCTGTTGGAGCCCACGCCACTCATCTCGCCACTGAATGGGGTTCATGACCGTGCCTATGTGTCTGTCAATGGGGTAGGTCCTCACAATGAAGTGTTTTTGTCCAGCCAGTCCCATTACAAGTTTGATGGTAACCCATAAGGATATAGTAATATAATATTGTCATAGTGTACTAAATGTTACGTATTATCTGTCCTTAAACAGAATGACTTTGTAAATATCAGGGAAAGCTATGATCCCTAGTTGATACTACAAAGGAGAGAACAGGTTAAGGATTTATTTAAAATATATATTTAAGAGTTTGTGAAATATGTTTATTAGTAGGTATTGGGCCGACAGGTTTCAATAAGAGCAAAATAGATAGGTTAATAGATAGTTTCGTCACACTAAACAGGTTGCATCTAGACTGCTCCACCACTTATAATGCACCCAGTCAACAAGTATATATTTAACTGTATGGATCACTGGCAGTTAACAACACGCTATGACCCATACAAGGCATACTGATACAAAAACAATACCAAATAAATAAATCCAACATGAAACTGGTTGCTGTGATTGAGCTCCTTGTTAAGAGTGATTATGTGTTAACAGGTGTTCCAGGGCGTTCTGGAGAGAGACACCATACTAGTGATAAAAGTCACTGGACAGGAAGGAAAAACCATGGACATTCTAGTGGAGAACATGGGCAGAGTGAACTTTGGCAGCAAAATTAATGACTATAAGGTAATGCTGTTAGTCCACACACATCCAACAGGAAATGGGTGAAATAATAAATCATCAAACTTCATAGAGGGCACTTTTCTTTTTTGGGCATATATCAATTGTGTACAGCAGTATTTCTCAAAGTGTGGTCCGCAGCATATTGCCTGGGTGTCTGCGAAATAATTAGTTATACATTAAAAAAACTAAAAAGAATAAAAACTTTTAAAAATTTGGGAAAAGTGCATATCTGTCTACTATATAAGATCAAACTAGCTAAATTAATAACATTTCCAAATAGTTCCAATGGCCTCTAAGAATATATGGCAGGAAGCATATCAAAGTCCTTATAGTCTTATATAATGTCTCTGAGCATATGCTTAAAGGCAGGGTCAGTCATTCGTTCTAACTTCGAGCTCAAATCAAAACAGTATTGCTCTGCGGTCGTAATAACTTGATACTTCTACACAGCCCTGAGTCTGTAAATAGTAACATAAACAAAGTGCCAAACACCGCTCAAATCAACAAAGCCTTTACGAAGGTTACTCTTTGCTTCACAATGCATTTTGATGTGTGATGCGGCCCCGCGGGGGACCGCGGAGCGATACTGTTTGGATTAGAGCTCGAAGTTAGCAAGAATTACTATTACGAGGGGGTCCTTGGGAGATTTTCTCCCATGTAAGGGGTCCCTGTCCCAAAAAAGTTTGAGAACCCCTGTTCTACAGTATACTATAAAACTGTGTCTGAGGCTATTGAATGCAAAGCTTTATAAACCACATTCATATTTTAGGGATAGTTGATGGGAATGTTGTAATTTGTTTGGCATTTCGCAGGGCCTTGTGAGCAACCTGATATTAGGTAATGATGTACTGACTGACTGGGAGATCTTCCCTCTGGACATTGATGGAGCCATAGCCAGTAGATGGCCTTATCCAGACAATCATCAATCCTCCCCTCAGACAGCGTCTTTAGTTGGGCCAGTTTTCTACATGGGGACCCTGCAGCCCAATGGTTTGGCATGGGACTCCTTCCTTAAACTCAACGAATGGACAAAGGTATTGTTTGTGTGCTGAACCACACCTTCTCACACACGCTATATACACCAAATAAACCTAAGCTTCATGTATGAATCAGGCACATTAGATTTTAATAATGCATACCGTAATACAAAACCTGGTAGAACACTTTGTAGTCAAAATGGTACTGAATATTGTAGGCAAAACATGTTCAACTTTATCATTACAAAGATATTGAACATTAGTCACATTTGTCAATATTATGTCCTGCTTTGTTTTCCTATCAGGGCCAGGTGTGGATAAATGGCGTCAATCTAGGCAGATACTGGCCAGCCAGGGGCCCTCAACAGACCTTGTATGTCCCCGGACCCCTGCTTAGCACCAGCCAGCCCAACAACATCACAGTGCTGGAGCTAGAGCGGGCCCCGACACACATGCGTGTTCTCTTCATGGACCGGCCTCAACTCAACAGCATTGCAGGAAGGTCCTGACAGCAGCAACAATAGCAAATGGCCTTTCATGTACATGCATGCTTCATTCCAATGGGGGTTAATTTGTAACAGAATACATGAAGTGTTAACTAAATCACAATAATTAGCTCAAAGAGTTAGATCTGTTTTATTGCTTTAGCTTCAATTCAGCAGCGTGTACAATGTCATAAACTGTTAAATCCCAAAACGGAATATGTACACCTTGTGTGAAGAGGTGCTGGCTGGTAAACAACAAGGAAAAGTCAAAGGAAGCTGCACACTCTGGAGCTCAGATGCATGAAGTTTAATAAACAACCAACGTTTTGACAGACGGTTTCTTTCTCAGGGTACAATAATAAACTGACCATAGTATATATTGACAAACATACAGAATGACTGATAGGATTGTAGTAATTTTCTTAAACTTATTTACTGATTTACAGTGCCACTTGACATTTGATTTATTATAATACAGTAGTCTTGTGTTTGACCACCATAATCAAGTAAGTCTAAAATTGAAAACAGCACCCAAGCAAGCAAGCAAATCTCATAATCTCAACATCTTTATATTTAGGCAGTGGATGTACAATTCAGTTGTTGCGTGACACTGGTTAACCACTACTCATCATAATGCTCTCTGGGGTGTGACAGACGCCAGTATCACCACAATGTGATATTAACAATGTCTAGACAAATCACACCATGACAATTCACTTCAGTATACAAACTTCATTATCATTATTAGTAGTAGTATTATTATTATAGTATCAATGACGGTGAGGGAGCCTGGCTCCATCAATGCTAATCTACTTGGCTGTTAGGTCTTGACAGATGTGGCATTGGCTTTGCGATGTGCCTGGACACAGCGTGGGCTGCAGAATGAATAATCAGAGTAGCTAAATGGTATTTTTCCTAGGAGAGACTCTCCACACAGCCAGCACCTCCTAAATCACAAAAACACAGAAAACTAAACTAGTCACAAGAAACATGTATGAATAATAACTTAACCAGCTTTGGACAGGTAACTCTTACTTAACATTGGAGATGCCAACTCCCATTGCAGCCTTCTGCTCTGCTAGCCTCTTCTCAGCTGCCAGTGCTCTCTATGTTCCAGAAAACATTACACATTTAAAAAGCAACTACAGGAACCCCAAACTGTCTGAAAGAAAACAATAACCTAATATTTAAAACACCTTTTCACGGTCAGAGAGAGAAATGAACCTCCTCTTCTCTTCAGCCTCGTGCTCTAGTTTCTTTTTCTCCTCTTTCTGCTCTCTCTCTCTCTGTTTCTTGGCAGCCTTTTGAGCTTTCTTTTTCTCAATCTTTTTCAATTCAACCTCTGCCGTTAGTGGCCCCGGTACCTAGAATGTGAGGCAACTCAGTTCATTATGTCAATTACAGAGTGGAAAAAACCAACCAAGCAAGCAGTTTCTAGCCATCCACGTGCTTCTGTAATTTAAATCATTTTAATTATCACAACCAAAATCGGTGAAATTTGCTTTCTGTACAGCTTGGTGAATTGCTTAAATCTACAGTATTACTACAACATATCATCTTAGGCATTGTAAACAATGACTATAGTTCTATTTTCTACCCCCCACCCACCACAATCAGTGCACATTAATTTGGTTCCCCTATATGGAATATAAATTGTGTTCTGTTCAGCTTGACTTCTCCTGTTCTTCTCATGTTTCAAATTTGTTCACTTCCTATGATCATGTTATCAGAAAGTGCCAGAGGTGTCTTACGGAAGCAACCCTGCACCATCTACGCAATAAACATTCTACATCAAAGTTCCCCCAGGCAAAAACAGTTTGAATGACGTTTATTTAAAAGCCGTCTACATTTTCCCTTTAGTAATCAGCAAATGGCAGGTTTGAATTACAGGATGAATGTCACTGCAAACATGACTTACCTGTGCTTTGCTATAGTCGTACTTTTCAGGATTCTCACCCATATATTTGCGAAAGACATTCCTAGTCTCCTTGTCAGGGGCAACAATATATGGGGTCTGGCCTTTATTATCCCTGTAGAAATTAATATGGAAATGTTAAGTTTTTCTGCATATTTACAATTGCTTACTTACACTTACCGTTTTTTTGCGTACATACACAGCTGTCTCAAAACAATGGACCCAATTTCAATGCAGTATATTTGAGTTTGTTCTGAAGTAAACTCTATATTCCTATATAAGTGGAAAGATTCATTCATCGGCTGTTTGTGGTTGCAAAGACATAGCCATTTAAAACTGGTTCCATCATTTTGAAACGCACTGTATTATGCCATTACTATGTCAATACACGGTGTACCTGCAGGCTGGGTTTGAACCGGCATCCATCAGCAGCTTTACTACAACCTTCTGTGCAGCTGCTGAGGCAACATGTAGGAGAGTGAAACCTGTGGAGTCTATGGGCTTGTTGAGAAGATCCAAAGGACTGAGACTAGCAGCTGGCGGATCACACTGTTCTGGACTCTCTGTTGCTTTTGCAGGTATCTGGAGAAGGCTGCATAAGGAGTCCACATCCCCAATCTTACACGCCGTATAGAGCGCATCTCTCACACCATATTCCCATGAGTCGTCATCATCATCCTCTCCTGAAGAGTTATAGTAAGAAACGGAATCAAGACTGAAGGTACTACTCTAGTAAATTGGGTAAATCCTAGGAAACAATGTGAAGACACAGCAATAACCTACCTTCCACTTGGTTATTCATGTGCACGTTCTTCACATTATTTTTTGCTGGTTTCTCTTGAGTGTGCTTTACTGTCTCCGGCACCATAGCCGGCTCATCCACCTCCTTTGGGTGTGCTTCTTGTACGTCCTTCACTGGGAGAGAGAAAGAGACATATACAACCAACCATATGCTATGTTTTAAATGATAACTAAAAAGGACTACCACACAACACCAGAAACATTCAGACTAAAGAGTCTTGATGTTCAATATTCCCATTTTCTCTGGGCATGTTACAGAAAGTAGAAAGGTGCAAATAGTTCCCCGTGTTCAGTCCATTTCGGCTTTCCTCATTGCAAAACACAACCTTCGAAATGGTAAAAACCATGCCTCTAGTCTGAATTATTCTGATGGTCTGTGTTTGAGTCCTTCCCTTCTACTGTTTTCTAACCTACACACCAGAAAGGACGACATATTACTATGGAGACATTTTCACGATCCTCAATTATGTCAACCACTATACAATAGATCGAATTTAAAGTTGAAACCTCTTGTATTTTGGTCTGATGAAATGTTAGTGTCAAAGAGTGCTGGATTGGCATGCAAGTAGCTCCCCACTTATACCGTGTATGTTATCCTATCATTTTATAGTGTTTTTAATGTTGTAGGTGGATACTGTTCTGCTACAATATGGGGTTCGGTTCAAATTAGCTTTCCGTCAGATGTCAGAACAAACAACATGGATAAGCTACAGGTGACAGTTACACACCCTCAATCAGCTTTTTGTATCCCTCCTTTCTCCTCCTCCTCCTCTTTCTCCTACTGGGTTCTATCTCATACTCTCGGAGGTCAAGGGTTCCCAACGTCATCTCCACAGTCTCCAGCAGAGTCTCGCCTTCCTCCTCGTCCTCTGAACTGGAGTAGTCTGCTTCCACTGGTAGAAACATACAAAATAAAACAAGGAAGGAAAACGGCTTGTCTCACTGTTTAAGCAGCTGCTCACCACCTCTGGTCTGTATATTTAGCCCTGTTGAACGCGACTGCATGTAACTGCTTTCTAGTTGCTAAATTGATATATAAAGAGCAGCAAATCCATGAGGCGGAGCTTGCATAATGACGATGGTTTTACTAGGCTAGAGGGTAAAATACCTCAAGTGCTATTTAGATTGTGAATTCATGTGATTCAAAACTCACAATTTTCTTGGTTGGGGCTTGACGATTCTGTAGATGTAGGGACCTTTTTCCATACCTTCTTAGAAGGACTTAAGATTGTGCAGAGTTCTGCATCCTTTTCTGTATAAATATTTTCCATAGACATTATAGTCAGGCCATTCAACTGCAAGTTGACTGTGTTATTATGAGAGATATACATTTTAACTTGAACCTTACCGTATATATGAACCGTAGAGAGTAAGTTGTGTACTCTCTGTACTTCACGAAAGGTTGCTCTGCGTGTGGCAAAGGGGATAGTGCGGATCCTGCTATCCCTCCTCTCCAATGGGGCTTCCCGACCACCAAAGAAAATGGTTTTATTGTAGCTAGGGGCACGTAGAAATATCACAGAGGCCTCGTTCAAATGTTGAGCCCAGCTATCCATAAGATCTTGGATTTCCTGCAAATAAACCCAAACAAGCAATGGCAATTGTTACAGTGCAAAAAGAAAAATGCTGCTAGCTTGAATCCACAAGGACGGTTGCACCTTGCCTTGACCAATGCGGCCTCATTGTGTCGCCTCAGGGCTGCACCAGCTGACTTGGGGGCGTGGCTACGGTTTTGGGCATCTCTGAGACCCTGTGCGGTGCCTCTCTTTGCTCGCACTGTGTATCGGTGGAAGGTCTTGTGCTGAAGAACCTCATTCCTGTCACATAAATACATACAAATGAACAGAGGGTGGCACTCTTCTGGGCACACTGCTAGTTACAAAGAAAACTGTCTTATATGAAACAGAGTTTTAAATATAAAAAGCGGCATTAACCCTTGAAAGACAGCACCAGCAAAGTGCCCGCCACCAGTCATGAGAATAACCCATAAAGTCTTGATACTTATGGTCTTTAGAGATTCCACCATATCTTCATCACCATCAAACTTAAATAACAAACAAGATGAAAATAAAATTAACCCAAATTCTGAAGGGTGTGTTTATATGAATATCTTATGGTTGATTTGTTCATCAACCTCTCCTTGTTAACTCACCTTGCCCTGGAGAACACAGCGGAAAACTGCTAGATATTGTCCTTGTGAGTTCTGGAAAACCACCTTGCTGGATTGCCGGCTAGGGACTGAATTAAGTTCGTAACTCTCAGTAATGCTGCAGGAGATGTCAGTGCTTTTTCCTGTCCAGTCACTTTCAGAATCCTCCTCCCCAGAATCAGAATCAGAGCCTGATATACTTGACATGTCTCCTGCAATGGGACAGGGTGGAGTCATCTGTTAGACAAATTACACTTTCAGGGTACTACTGTATTGAGAATCTGAAAGATTCCTCACCACTTCCCGTCTTTCTCTCAAATTCCTCCACTGTGACCGTTGATAGTCCTATAATCTTCTGTCTCAAGTTAAACCGATGCCAGTCAATCTTATAATGTTCCGTCTGAGAAAATATGAAAACATGATTTAATCCCTACCTCTAAAGAACTATAGAACAATAAACAATTGTTAAAACCCATTTTTATGAATAGTGTTAGTCTATTTACCTGTTCTTCGCGGTTGTTGAAGGAGCACTGACAGGTTGAGCAGACCATCCTGTCTGGCACCTTTCTAGAAAGGCTGATCTCCCTTTGTCTGTCGTCATTTGCACAATGGTCTATTCCTGTTTTATGGACAGAATAAGAAAATCTGCATTAAATATATTATAGTATTGTTCTGACAGTAAATTCTGTCATTGCTCTAACATACATACGGTCTTTAATGGAATCAATTTGAGACTGCTCCTGGATAGTGGTTACTTCTTTCAGGTCTGTTACTCTCTCGTCTTGGAGACAGATGTCAAATACAGAATGGTAGTTTTTGCAAGTAGTCATCGTTGCAAGGTAGCCTCAATCATATTTCAAGTCTATGGATATATGATAATCAATATAGGACTACAGATTTATTGATTGTCTTTACTGACTAGTAAGTAGCCTAGCTACGGTACCATAGCCAACTGCTCAAAGTAATGTGGCTACGGTACTAAACTGGACTATCACTGTATACAATATGTACGGTAGCAGCTGGCTCTAACAATTGGAGCAGTATGCGAAGAAGTGCAAATGTTACTACCCGTAGGTATAGATTATATAAAAGATGGTCGATATAACCATTAGCCTACTGTATAAAAATGTGACAAGCAGCAAAGATCACGTACCGCTTGCTTTTTCTACGGAACCTCAAAAGCGTCAAAGACTCTTCCTAGTTCATTACTGCCCCCACCCTACGATATCTGCAACGACGACTTGCGTTGGCAAATAAAATAATACTATCCACTAGGCCTGCTATACTAACCAACTAAACTAACTAACTAAACGATCGATGACATCACTCTATTGTCTTTGAGACATTAATTACCCATATCTCTAAAACAATGTAGGCTGTCTTTAATTTGTCCCTTTAGCCTTTGTATGGAGTTTGGGTCTAATGGACCCATTTTTAATGTTTACCAAAAGATTAATGGTGTTGATCTGTAAGCATCCTTGAGCAAGATGCCTAACCCTCTACCCCCCAACTGCTCCCGGAGGTTGGTCGCGCCTTGCATGGCAGCAATCACCATCGGTGTATGAATGTATGTGTGTGAATGAGTGAATGTGAGGCTAAATATACTGTAAAGGCGCTTTGGATAAAAGTGCTATATAAAAGCAGTCCATAATTTACCATTTACCATAATGGTATGATTTATAACTATTGTAAGATCAGACTTCTTGGCTTTGGCTCATTTTCTGTGAAGAACCTATACAATATGACATTTTAAATGACCTCACACTGCATACACCCCCTACACATTAATATTACACACGTGGTGTTACACACATGGGTAATATACTGTAAGTGTGGAGGATGATGGTGATGGTGCCCCTTCAGTCTTACCCTCAGAACAACAATGTGCAGAGCCTGAAGTGTGAGATGATGTTGCATATGTTATATATATATACTGTATATACACTCACCTAAAGGATTATTAGGAACACCATACTAATACTGTGTTTGACCCCCTTTCGCCTTCAGAACT
>JAODUE010029507.1:2774-17774 GCA_027564755.1 Amblyopsis hoosieri
TTCATTCTCACCCCAAAATTTCATCCACCCTTCCCCACACCCCCAACAACCACCCCACCCCCCCCCCCACGCACACACACACACACACACACACACACACACACACACACACACACATACATACCCCGACCCCCAATGCGGGGTGCTGCACTAATCCGCATTGAGCAAAGACCCCCCCTCCATCTCTCCACCTTAACCGACGCCCGTCTCTCTCGCTCTATGCTGTCCGTTGTCGCTCTTGTTACCACCCCCCCTTTCCCGTATTCAACTTTCCCACTTCCTCCTTACATATTCCGACATTCAAACGGGCTAATTCCCCCCTGGCTGGCTCTCTGCTCTCTCCCGCTTTCCCACATGTGAATTTCTGAGGGAGAGATAAAAATAGAGAGAGAGAGAGAGAGAGAGAGACCCCCCCTTCCCCAACCATCCAATGTACCAATCAATCCATCTCCATTTCTCACATTCCATCTCTCTCTCTCCTCTCTGACATCCCTCCTTCCAACGGCACTCCCAGAGACAAAGCAGGGCTCCCATTTTCCGCCAGTTTCCCCCCCCCCACCCCACCGCTTCCGACCAGGCCCGGCTGGTTAATCTTCCGGCGGGTTTCAGTTTATCCAACCAACGAAAAAAAAAAAAAAAAAAGACCCAGAACGCCCGCGGACAAAGAGAGAGAGACGCCCTAATTCTCCCTTTCTCTTCCTCACCCTCGCACTCACCCCTTACACCCCCTTACGTCCCCACCTCCATCCACAGGGCCCCAGAGCCAGCGGAAAGGCTTTGAAGAGAGGGGGAAGGGTATGCCCCCCCTCCTCCCATATCACACACACACACACACACACAGATCCACCTTCCACCCCTAACCAAAGAAAAAATACAAAATAATGCACCTCCAAGGCTGTCAGGGTGGCCACCCCTTCCCCCCTTCTTGTGGAGCCTTTGTGGGGTCCAGCGTACCCCATTTTACATACCCCAGAACCCTATCATCTAGTTACCACCATCGCCAACCACCCATTTCATCCCCCCCTCCACTCCGTCTCTCTATGAAAGGCCGGCCTGCTCAAGAATGTTTGCTGCTTTCCTTTTCTCATTGAGCGAGTTATTGGTGATGTGCCCGGTTTGTTGGCCGTATCAATGGTGCCACTTCATGACAATTTGGCGGGCGAGACGGCCATTTTTAATCAGACGGTAATTTATCGCGCTCACCCGCTCTGTGGTGACTTCAGTTAAAGGAATGGGTAGGGTGTTGTAGCTCTTTTGTTGGGGAGTGTGGCTAACATTAATAGCATGTAGCTATAGTCGATCCCTTTTATATAGACTTCCAGTGGCTCTGCTGTCACCCCAAAGGGTGCGCCGATGCCCAGTCAGTGACTATAATGACCCTTAGATCACATGAAATAATGTTGGCAACTGTTCTGTGTTAATGGACTTGAGGTTTTGTTGTGTTAATTGAAATGATATGGTGCTTAAGTGAACAGTTTGTTTAAAATTAAAACAGGGGTGCTTGGTCTATCAGTTAGATCTCAGTCACAGCTAATAACAATACAGCAAGCAATTTAAATAAAGCACAACGCTGTAGGAACTCATTCAATTCAAACATTGTTTTACATGCAAACATGTTTTTGATATGTTCTAGCAAACACATGCCAAGAAGGTACAGTAGATCTAGAGGCATTTGAATTGTAGCATGCTTGTAGCATGCTTGTCGTACAGTACAGTAAGGACCAACATCTTATAACCTCTAATCCACGTAGAAAACGGCCCATACAGCCAACGTCTAAACAAGACATCCACCAAAATACTGACCAGTTTGAACTGCAGTATAAGGAGTAATAAGTGTAGCCTTGGTATTGGGCACAAATTGGATCGTCTTGGTGTCAGGTTAGGGACGATTTGCCACAGATGACCGCTGTGCACCTGATACCTGGCCTCGCCGTGGCATATCTCCCACCATGTGTACAGTAGGTTGGCGGACTAGAAACCTGACCTGGAGGCATGACCAACAATTACTTCCCCTCCACGCACGCACGCATGCACGCACATCATGTTGTTTCTCCACATAGTGTCTGTGGTTCTTCATTGAGGCTGGCGACAATCTTTTCATGGGCAGCGCATTCCATAGTCCACCCCACTACTCAGAGCAGGAGTGGATGGGGTCTGTTGAGGAGGGGGTTGGGGTGGTGGGTTCGGGGTGTACCTTTCAGAATGGCATGTCCACAGCTGGGAAACGGATCCAACTTCAAACGATGCTGTGATTCAGGGAGTATCACTAACACCACCCACTCAAAAACAATAAAACAAGTAAAGGGATGCCTGTATGTATTGTGTGTGTGTGTGTGTGTGTGTGTGTGTGTGTGTGTGTGTGTGTGTGTGTGTGTGTGTGTTGGTGTGAAAGAAGTGCATGTTTGTGTATGAAAGTGAGCGAGTGTGCATGTGTTTCATGTATATTGTACATGCATGTATGAATACGTGTGTGTGCGTAGTAGTGCGTCTGTGCGTAGGAGTGTGTGTGTGTGTGTGTGATTTATGTGCAGACAGAAATGAAGGTACAGAAAATAGTAGGAGCCAAAAGAATACAATACCACACATATAGACCTTTATTCTTATCAAAACAGGGTAGCCCTTTTTATTACTGTAAAGCAGAGATCCAAACTGCTGTCTAGTCAACCCCACAGCAAATGTGCTTGTTACACATGTAACCAGGCTTGTTTCAATAGTGCAGCTGAGGTATGGCGAATTTACATAGACTGGATGCCAGTAAAGGAAACCCTAGAAAACGAGGGCAGGATATGAGGTCAGAGCTTGACAACAAAGGGCATTATGAAACAAAGAAATGGCTTGAACCTCTCAAGAAGGATCACATCAAAATAATGTGTGAGGGTCACAAAATAACACAGTGTATTGTTGGCATATTTATCCTAAGTTAGCTGAGTAAGTACAATTTGAGCCACTGTTCTGGCAGTGAATAACACTTCATTCACATGCAAACGATTACTGATGCTGATGCACTGCTGCTACTATTTACAGTACAGTGTATAAATATAGCATGTCTTTTTTAACCTTACATTGCCCAGGTTTACACACAACCACAACAGAAGCTAACATGTACTCATTAAAGGTATAGTCATTCTTGATAACGCTTGCTAAATTCATATTCAAACCTGAATCAAAACAAAAGCACCTCTCCCTTCATTGCCATATGGAGCGCCCTCAAAAGCTACGCTTCACAAATGTGAAACGCATTGTGAAGCCTAGGATATTGTTGTTGTGTGCAGATAATTTATTCAACACGTGTGTGTGAATGGGTGAATCCTGTACAATGCTTTGAGTGGCCAGAAGGTTAGAAAAGCACTAGATAAATGCAGTCCATTTATTTATACTAATATAAAGTACACCTGCATTAACATTTTTAAAACCTTTTTATAATTAATTCATTTGGATTTAAAACAGCAAATGTTTTGGCAATGTGGGCTAGTTTATTCATTTCCAATGCAGTTTTCATATGTTTTTTTTCCCTAGTGATGGTTGTCACCATCGTAAACCAAGGCAGATAAACTGGAGAAAAAAAAACAAAACATCAAGCTTATTTGTTCATGTGTAATTAAAATAAATTAAAATAGATCCTACATTTGTCCCAATGGATAATATTCCTGCAATATCCAGAACCCCTGGCTGTAATGTTATTGCCAATTGTCTCATTGATTACAGCTACAAGCTACTGTAATAGGAGCCTTCAGCAGTCCAATGATGTTGTGATTATAAACAGCTCAAGCAAACAAGCAAATCATATTTGACCTGGAGGGTTTGTCATTTATTTTTTCCTATCTTTTGTTTAGCCTGAGCTCAAATGTCCTTCTGCCCTGACAATAGCATTTCCTCCTGCATGTTTAATAAAGCCGTGCGAGAAATCTGTTCAGCTATGGTATTCGTTTTATGCTTTAAATGACAATGCGATAGAGGACTAAAGCATAATTCTGTATGACCTCCATGTTGGACAGCTGCCTCCTAGATGGTTTACATGAATATACGGTCCAATGTATTGTTGCACGTGTGTGAGTGAGTGATATCCATACTCTCTTTGTTTTCTGTATAGCTGGGGCAACAGTTTGAATGTTTACTCTCCGGCAGGATCAGAGGGCATGCACATATGGGAGGGAAAATCTTTCAGTGGAAGCTGGACCCAACGCTATAGGTGAGTGTAAACATACGTTGTCAAAGCACATTTCCCAAAGCCGTGAAGCATGCCGAATGAACGTTTCTCTTCAGTGTTACCGGCCCAGAGGGGAACAACCAGCCATATTAACACTTGACATACCATCATACGCTGATTTCACAATCAGTCCTTCATATTGCCCTGCAATTCGCTACAGTGGACTTCCCCTCAGCAAGGCGTATTAAACGCTACCATGAGATGTGCTTTGAGGGCTAATATAAACCTGTTATCTACATAGAATCAGCATTTAATGGCTGCCCGCGTCTAATCTCTAGCGTTTGCATTAAACGGGTGAATAATTACAGGCTTTGAGGTTGATAAATAGTGATGGAGGAGCTGTATGGAACGGTCAGCGTGCGTTTCCCATATCAATCATGGCTAGTTAGTGGTTCCTGATTGTTTTGAGGCCCTTGGCTGGGGTTCCAGTTTGCCTGTCCCTTTTGCACCGGCCCAGCGGGGGTGGGGTGGAGTGTGGGGGGAGGGGGGGGGAGGTGGCGCCCAGCCCACGTTCATGCGTCCATTCGTATCCATCACCGCAGGGCAGGAGGACGACGGAGCGAAGGCTGGCCTTTTGTCCAGCGGCGCATTCTTTGGCCCCATTGTGCCCGCCGCACCACAACCATTTAGGGATTTTAAAGGCTCGTTTGCACAATTCCTTTTGTCAGCGACCCTCAGCACAGCAAAGCAGGAGAGGTGTGTGTGTGTGTGTGTGTGTGTGTGTGTGTGTGTGTGTATGGGAAGAAGGAAGGAGGGGGGGGTAGAGGTTAGGGGCTTTCAGTGTGAAAGTGTGAAAAAATAAAAATAAAAGGAGGAAAAAGGAAGGAGGATAAAAGACATTGGTGATGAGTTTTTCTTTTTATTTATTGTTATCATATGACAAGTAGTGGTCATATGATAGATAACACCATATGCATTCCATATGCTCAGGGCCTGTAGCGCCATGCCTGCAGCGGGCCATGCGCCTGAGCCTAGACACTCTCTCTTCCCCCTGGGAGTCAGACGACAATATTCTCACAGGCCTGCCGTAATGGGCACACAGACAGTAGCTCCGGTTCATTGCTACGGTTTCTCAGAGTAGTCCCAGAGTAAAGTGAGCGCTAACCATAACAACATATCTGGTCACTCCCTTCCTCCTCCTGTTATCAGTGGAATATTGTCATTTTTCACCACATTCCTGTGAGCTGGGCGTAGCATATCAGCGACGGCCCTTGGCTAAAGAGTTTGTTAAGCGTGTTTTGACTACGATAAATGTGTTAACGTGCGTGTGTGTCTGTGTGTGTGTGTGTGTGTGTGTGTCTGCTGTTGCATAACATGGGGTACGTACATGACATCATAAGCCAAGGGGTCGTGGAACCTCGGAGGGATTCTAATGGAATTCGGTGAAGTCACTGATTAGATTCATGTTAAAATGCACATTCCCCAGCAAGGCTGCCGTTGCATTTTACAACACTCTGTTAGGGCTATGATCCAGCCAGACAGACGTCGTTGGCGGCTACCTGACAACGACTCCAGTGAGGACAGCGCAACCGGGAGGGGGGGGAAGGGGGTCCACCAATCAAAACAGAATGACAATGCCTTAGCTAGATGCTAGTGCTCGATGGCACTTAATGTATTCATTACATACACAGTTACATTATTATATTATAATTTGCTCCTCATGCAATATGGCACTGATAAGAACGAGATGTTCTAATTTACATACTGTACATCACCCATGACAGGCCCAGGCTTGAGTCAAAACCTGCAAACAATCCATAGCATTCATTTGGAGCTGCTTGCAGTACAACAAAGCGCTGAATACGGTTAAGATAATCAGTGCTTGGATTTCAGTTCACTCTACCTCTCTGTGCCCGACAACCGTACCTGACACAGGCTGATATAATACAGTAAGCCTCACCTGTCTTGGGCTCCGCACAGGTTAAAACAAACTCTTAAGATCTAAAGGCAAATACTCTTTGTCCCAGGCTGCGTCTGCAAACGTTCCCACAGCTTGGTGTGAATGTGCGTAGACGAGCTGAAGATCCCCTTGTTCTTCTCAACATTTACTATGGGCAAACACTTTCCCACGAAGACTGTGACACCTGAAATCCCTGGGCAATATCTGAGCACGCCAAAAAAAGGTTCCAGCTATGTGTAAGATTTATTGGGTCGATTTGAAATAGGTTGAGTGATTACTAGTACCTGTTGAATAGCTTAGCAGTGGAATGTGTGTGTGTGTGTGTGTGTGTGTGTGTGTGTGTGTGTGTGTGTATAAGGTGTGCATGCATGCATCTGCGTGTGCGTGTGCGTGTGTGTGTGTGTGTGTGTGTGTGTGTGTGTGTGTGTGTCTGCCTGTGTATAAGGAAGGTGTGTGTGTGTGTGCGTGTGTATAATGTTTGCGTGCGTGTGTGTGTGTGTGTGTGTGTATTTTGTGGGATTGGCTTTGCATTGCATATGAATAGCTGACCACAGGAGATCGATAGTAACAGGCTAATCTGATGCTAAGGGAGATACTTAAGCGCTTTCTCAGTACTTTAAAAAGCACATTGTTATCACTGTGATTACATTTAGCCCTCAACCTGAAGCCAGTGCATTCCTTCCTATTGTGTTGTCCTTGCAGGAGAAGCTGTAGAGAAACAATGAGGTCCATTCTGTCCCTATTGTTGCTCATACAGTGAAGGGCAGAGTATTTAGAGACTTCCACTGGCACTTCTTAAACATCACTGTACGATTCTGTTATTTTATTTGTCTCCGTTATTCCTGCCATTGCGAGGTGTCAAATGGTTTCAAGCACAACAAATATTTTCAGTCACTTCAATCACATCAACCACCTAGTATCACATGACCACCAGCAACTTGCATCCACATGCACACCTTTGCATTGACCCACAACATTAGCTAGAAACCACCTTGTACACCTAGCAACCCCTAGATGCACCTGAGCAGCACACACCCAACAACCCTTTGTGTCTTGAATGCTAGTGCTGTTCTGGTATATGCCACCATATTTTCTTCAGACGCCACTTTGTTGCTCACTAAATGGATTCTTTGCAAAACTATAGGGCACAACTATGAGCGGACTGGTCAAAGTTCAACTGGCGTGCAAGGTGGTCATGAAGCAAAGGGGTGAATAGAGAGTTGCTATGGCAAGAGCCAATGGCATGCGAATAAAAAGCAAGAGCACGCTTGAAAAACTTTAAAAGTCAGCGCCGGTGAAATCCTTTGTGAGCCAGAGCTGGAGCAGTAATTTGACACACTATTATTGAAGATGTTCACATGCTCAAACACATATCACTGCATATCTGCCTAAGTAAGACACATATTCTGGCCTTTCATGTCTTTGTTCTACCTCGTGGACTGTTAATCACCATGCCAAGTTTGTCAATATGTTCTGGGCGGCCAACGTGCACAGACGTGTGCCCTTAGACGGAGGCAAGGGGAGGCGGTATGTGAGGCGCTTAAAGCTGATTCCAATATGTGCTGATTGATTCACTCTTTGAAAATCCCAAAATGCAGACACGCACACAAAACGCAGGGGTCAAGTGTGTCAGCATACAAAGACAGTTGGTGCAAGAATTCTCTCTCTCTCTTTCTCTCTCTCTCTCTCTCTCTCTCTCTCTCTCTCTCTCTCTTTCTTTCTCCCCATCTCTCTCTCTCTAGCCCTCTCAGAGTGCAATGTTTGAATTTTCAGTAGGTTTTTCTTATGTCTTTGGGTGGGGGGGTGAACTACACCTTCTGTCGGGGGCCCTGCTGACCCCCCACCCACCCACCCCAGGTTGGCTCACCCCCCTTTCCCCGGCCATGTCAGATGTCCTTGGTCCTCTCTCCCTTTCTCTCTCTCCCTTTTTACAACGACGTGGAGCTGCCCCCCTTTCCAGCAGCAAACCCACAGGAAGCCGTTCACTTCCTAATTATCTGCACATCAAACGGGGGGTCGCCGCAGAGACGCTCGCCATAAACCCCCCCCCCCACACACACACACACACACACACACACACACACACACACACACACACACACTGTCCCGCCACCGTGGTGCGATAGCACGCAGCAACAGCTGCCTCTAATTGAGGCTGTAGGTTCAAACTGCTAACATATGACTTCCCGCCCGTTCACAAATAACGCTGTCTGCCTCCGCCAAGGCCACAACACCGGGGCACCGCCCCACCCTGTACACATATGAGGGATAGGGTTACAGTCAGAGAGACACAGAGGAAGAGTAGAGAGAGAGAGAGAGATAAATACAGTAGTGAGGCTTCAGGAAGCGATGTGGTTTTCTGGGAAGGGTCTCTGAAGTGGTCCGGTGGCATAACCCAGCCGACCCACACAGGTCAACAGGAGTACAGAAACATCGGCATGGGGTTGGAAAGAGAGAGAAGGGGGGTTAAAGTGGGGGTTGAGAAAGAGTGACAGGCTGCGATAATAAAGTGGACCGCAGTGTGGTTTTATAGCACGGGGCTGGCGGGTGAAAACTGAGGAGCTGTAACTTCTGGCAGACGGCCGCGTGTTTTCAAAAGCGACGTCTCGAAAGCATCCGTCGATGTTGAGCGACGCTTCGCCACCCAGCGCAGGAAATTACTGTAAGCGCTGACACATTTTTCCACTTTTTACAAATTCTCATTTATTTTCCAACTCCCTTTAAAAATAAATAAATATCTTCTTGTTTTACTACTTTCAACCTGTAGCCAACAGTGCATGGATCTGGTAGTGCATTCAGTTGCATGCACTTCAGAGGCCACACGCCTTTTGTTACAAGGGACTAGATAGATAGATAGATAGATAGATAGATATGTAGTGATAGATAGATAGACAGACAGACAGACAGATAGATAGCTAGATAGACATGTAAAGTGGATAGATATGTGTAGAGTAGATATATACTATACTGTATTCATGTATGGGTTGCTAGGTATGTAGGTAGGTAGGTAGGTAGGTAGGTAGGTTGATGGGGGATCAGGGACATACTCAGTGCTGAGGGGGCTTTGCCACTACCATGTAAATTGGACCCTTAGAAAGTGAACGAGCCTCTTCTATTGCCTCTAATGGCCCCTCTCTACATAAGCCACCTACAGTGTGAATTTGATTGTGTGTGTGTGTGTGTGTGTGTGTGTGTCAGTGCACGTGCACACTCACACGTGCACTTCCCAGTTTCCCTTAAGTTTACTGCATTCAGCAGGAAACACAATTAGCCCAATCAAAGTGAAAGGAAGGGGGCCAGAAAGAAGGGAGCAGGGATGGGAGGTGGTGGAAGGGGGGGTAGTTTTATGAACCCCGGTCGACAGAACAGCAGCATTGTGACCATAGAGGATATTGGCCACTGGACGGCAGCTTTTTGATGTAGAGCAGTTTTCTAGAGGGCCGTCTGACTCTCGTTAAAATGGCCCGCTGTACAATTAAAGATATATGGCCTAGGACAGCCATGAGATTTGGATACATTAGCAGATTGGATTTTAAAGGGAGCCGCTTTAAAAGGTGCCCAGTAAATGCCATTCTGCACTAATGTGAGCTCGCAATGTGCAGGCAATGAATTAGATGCCGTTTAAAAGCAACATATTTTTTAAAGTGCGTTAAAGGAAGTCAATTAAAACAAAAAGGGCTGGATAGGGCGATTCATCATTGGCGTATATCTTGCTGCCTCCGCAGATCCCCGCTTCTCGAAAATAATGTATTCCCCGATGCCTCTTCTCATTTATCTTTGGCTGCCATGTCCTTTCATCTCCCCACCCTCCCCTTCCCCAGCGTTGTCTCACTGCAGCGCTGATCTGAGCGGTAAAGACAACTGTTACAGGTTAGCCCCTATACGTTAAGAGGGGGTGGGTGGTTTGGGGGGGTTGCTAAGAAGGCTAGCCATTGACAAAAAGTTATTGAATCAGGAAATACCTAGGAAATTCCTTAAACACTCTGGTCTGGGGTGTGTGGGGGAAGGGTTGGGGGGTGAGGGCTTTAGCTGACCCTCTATACGTCCACTCCCCGCCCCTGTCAAACCCCCTGGGCGGACTCCAAAGTGGGCTCATTGGATGGGCCTTAGTCAGCACATGCGGGAGGGTTGGGGGGGGGGGGGTGCGCAGACAATAGGTCCATTCTACCGACAATGGAGGGCATTTAGACCGCCGCATACCCCCGGTGACTCTAGGGGAGGGGACTTGGAGAGGAAAGGCTTGGGACATCAATAGGAAAAGGCTGGCCATACAGAGGAGGGGGTCAGCGCTGGCTGAAAGCTAAGCTTACCTATGGGCCGGGTCAAAGGTCGGCGCGGAGCCACCGACACAGTGGAATCCCTGTGTTAACGTAAGGGGATCAGCACGCCACGCACGCAGACAGTGGCATCTGAGGACCTGAAGAAGGCCTTGACTGGGGTATAGAGGAATGTTGGCCTCCAACAGATGATGATGAGGAATGAGCCACTGATAGTAATGGACAAGATGTTTATTATTGAAGCCTCGGTTTGTGTGTGGAGTTATACTCTAGTGGTCGTCGGAACCAGTTTTACAAAAATGTGTGGATGCCCACACCTGAGTGGCTGGCATTCTTCTCTACTCCTTCCTCTCCAGCTCTCATAGGCTCACACTGTTCTCTACCCCTCCTGATATTTTAAGCTTTTGTTCATTAGCATCCTGGTTTGGGAGGCTATAGTATACCTGTAATGTGTTTTGGTGTGTCTACCCTCACACTTGCTATAGTGGTGTGTGTACCTGACATACTATTAGAGTGACATATGTTTTTACTTATACTTATACTGTATTTATTTTTTTATTTTTTCATGTTGTAACCATTATGATGGTTTTCTCCTTCCATGACCCCCTATAATAAATGAAGTGTCATTACAAAGCTCTTGATAAAATATCCCAATATTCAAAGACCAATACATGACATTTAAAGGTATGGTCAGTCATTGTTGTTAACTTCGAGCTTAAATCAAAACAGTATCGCTCCCGGTCCTCCGTAGGCTGCGCATCACACGTCGAAATGCATTGTCAAGCAAAGCGTAGTGCTACGGCTTTGTTGATACAAGCGGTGTTCGCCACTTTGTTTATGTTCCATTTCAGGGAGCCAGGGCTGTGTAGAAGTATCGTATTATTTTTTCAACATGCTCAGGGAACGGTAAGCAGGCGAAATGCGAGGAGATATTTGTTGAATTTGACAAAAAGTGTGTTAGCTTACATTTAGCTTGCAATAGCTGACTGCCTTTAAGACCATAATAAGAAGTTGGCAGAGGCCAAGCATCTTGCTCAAGGATGCTTACAGGTAGGCCAGGATTGTTGGGAATCTAACCCACAACTACCGGGAGTCAGCCCTCCTAACCTTAACATTTCAATATTTAAATGATATTGAATATATTTTAAATAGATTGTGAAATGGGGATTCAAATAGTTTCATATTGAACAATTTTCTCTCGCGCATGTGTCCAAGAAGGTCGCCTGTTTGCCTCTATGGCCTGTGAGAATAGATGTTAACACAGGGTCCAGCTGCACTGCAAGGAACACCTTCTTCGGAAAACACCTTAGTTCATGTGTGTTTAACAACCAATGTCTTTTTTTTCTTTTGCTAATGTTAAGAGCAGCCCTTCAAAGTGAAGTGAACAATCTTCGTGGTCCTTTTCCTGAATAAAATACATGCTCTCCATCCCCACCCAACTTGTGGGGTGCTCCCCCTTGCCTCTCCTGTCCCAGGTCCAAATCAAAGGCTGATACTCTAGACGCAGTGAATGACATTGATCTTAATCTGTGAAGAGCGAGGGTAATTTGGGTGTGTGTGTGCTTGTGCTTGTGTGTGTGTGCTTGTGCTTGTATGTGTGTGTGTGTGTGTGCGCGTGTGTGCGTGCGCGCTCAACAAGAACAGTGGGAAGGTCACGGGGGTCTTCGGAGAGGGGGGAAGATGATCTCGCGCTGCTCCAGCGGGGAACAAAGCGTGGGCGCGAGCTACAGGATCGCTGCCCCCTCACAATCGCGCCCGAGGATCGCGGAGGGATTGTGTTACGGCAAAGCAGGTGAACTGCGTCCCTGAGTTCTTTATGTTTTCCTCTCTATTATGATTTACAGGTCTATTCTTCACCCACTGCCTTCCATAACTTGTGCTGTTCTTTTGATGGCCGCCTGCTCGCCCCTATTGTACCTGGATGGCTTTGAAGTACACCAAGTCTTAAATGATGATGAGACAAGGAGGGCGCTTTTCTTTAACAGTCGGGGCGAAGGAGGCTCTTGTTTCTGACAGGTGTCTTTTATAGAAGGGAGTGTGCTGGACTGGTGTTTTGTTGAGGATTGGGTTCCACCGTGCCCCATCACCTGCTAATTGAATAACATTAGCTTGCCATCTGTGGAGATTTACTGGAACTGGTCCCTACGTATTCTTTGGTTTACAGATTAGCTCTGGATATGTGAAAATGAGTAATGTAAATAGAGAACAGCTGCTTTGGCCTATTGTTGCTCTTGGAAGGTTCAAAACAAAATGTATTTCCGGCTCGCCGATGACAAGGCACGATGCCATGGCTCAGCCTATGTGAATCAAATCGGAAGCTTAGCAGGGACGTGAGACATACAAGCACGGTTCTTTTTATTTTTTTATTTCCCGGAAGTGCTTTGAATCCCATGACTCAGCGTAATTCTGGATAGTAATTAAAGAATGTCGTATCCTCCGCTTTCTAGCCAGGCAACAAACCCCCATCCTGTGCAATGCAGGTGGAGACACTCGTGTTTACAATATAAAACCCTTTGAGTAACACAGCCTTGCCCCTGAAATGACTCCCACCGTGCCACTGCTGTAGATCCGACTGTACTTTAATGCACCTATAATTCCCCTAGATTTACCATCCTTTCTTCCATAAGTAGGTCAAGGAGAGTGTGTTATCGAAGCCGCGGGGAGAGGGGGGGAGGGGTGGCTTCGATAAACACAACGCCCCACCCCCTTTCTGTTCTCGTGCGCTGACGTCATGACAGAGAAGCCGCGTGCATGTCCACGAGCCCTGACGACACATCTCCGTCAATTTCCCAGCTTCCCTTCGCGTGGAAACGAGTGGCGTCAGCTGTTCTGTCTTCTTCATTACCTCCTGTGTAAACAGCCCCGCCCAGCCAACCATATTGGCGCAGGAGCATGCGTTAAATATGAATGCATGCGCAGTGACGCATGGGTGTGTCATTATGCATGCGCATCTGTGAGGCTGAGAGAGAGAGAGAGAGAGAGAGATAGAGAGAGAGAGAGAGATAATGCACCATGCATTCCTTAACATTGTCATGGTGTAGATGGTGGCTTCTGGCTGTGTAGAACTTCTCTATGCCCAATTTTGTGGCGTGTGTGCGTGCGTGTGTGTGTGTGATGGGCAAGGGGGGAAGGGGTGTTCAGGAGTATGGATAAATGTATACACCCCCTCCCCGGTGTGACGGAGAAGAGGTGGGGAGACAGAATACACAGCTGTCGCCAATCATTATCACTGATGGATGAAGCCCAGCCTGGGCGTCATCCACGACATGCCCAGCCATTGCCCAGTCAATCGGATGAGTCTGTGTGTGTGTCTGTAAGTCATCAGAATGTTAGTGTGTATACTGGCACAAAACAAAGGAAGAGAGAGAGAGAGAGAGAGAGAGAGAGAGAGAGAGAGAGAGAGAGAGAGAGAATAGGACTGGGTGTCTGGTCAGGACAAGAATATCTCAATGACGGCACAGGCTAAACAAAATGAGAGAGGTACTGTACAGTACTGGAAATACACACTCTGGGTACATTTCCTTTGGGAACCATTGTCTGACTTGGCTGTTGTGTTTTCTTTGGCGGGAAGGGTTTTATTCGCTTACAAATTTGGTGTTTGAACTGCCAAAACATCTCCCGCTTGCCGACAGCTTTACCGGTTCCACCGTGTGCTGAAACAAGATATAATAATGGCCCTGTCAATCACCGTACACTGTCTTTACCTGCCGCTTGCGTGTTTGTATCAGAAAGGCTTGCTTGCCACGTATTCGGTTAAATAAACAACTTGGAATGGAAAATCCTGACTCCAGTCTTTTTCCTGTGCCCTTGAATCGATGCCCTTCAAGGGCGTATCTGAGGAGGACTGGATACTGCCGGCATGGAGGGCTGTGGAGGCGGGGGGGGGTTGAAAGAGAGGGAGAAGGCCCAGATGGAGGCTGAATGCATCGGCTAGTCCAGACATCTGACAATGACCAATGCGCTGGTGGATTGCATCCGAAGCAAATGGTGAAGGGTGGGGTATGGGGGGGGGTTGTAAGAAAAATCTAATCCAATGTATTCGCCGCCAATTAAAGAAATCAATGCTACAGCTGATTTAGCATCGTGCTCTGTGGGTTGAGACTGTCCCGGAATTACCGTTACCCCCTTTACAAGAGACAAAATCATTACACCTCCCGAATGTAATTGTGCCGTAATTAACCTTGTGTGTAATCGGTGGAGCGAATGGACGGACAGCCGCAACGCTGAGCCAATCCCTCACCCGGGTTGCCCTGATTAGATTAGTGTGCGCTGAGTCATATTCGCACAATGCCGCGGCCTGACTCAACTGCTGTCAAATGCGAGAAATGCGCGCGTGCCCCCTAATTAAAAATGCTAATATATTTTATCCTCTTACACAAATTATTAGCGTGAACCGGCTGGATTTAGGGGCAAACCAATCATCCTAATTTGCCCAATTTTCCGGCGTTAATTAAAAGTTGTCCGGAGGGAATCCTTTACTTGCCTGCACATGCTTTTCAGGTGCTGTAACCAGCGAACAGACATACTCATTTGCACAAGGACCTAAGAAAGGGCCCAAGACTGTGTAGCGAATAGAGAAGTAGTGATTTGCACTGGGTACTGACTCAGTACTGTGA
>JAODUE010029518.1:0-21754 GCA_027564755.1 Amblyopsis hoosieri
GAGAGATTATATCTCCACACTGGCCTGGGAACGCCTCGGGATCCCCCAGTCAGAGCTGGATAATGTGGCTCGGGAAAAGGAAGTTTGGGGTCCCCTGCTGGAGCTGCTGCCCCCTCGACCCGATGTTTTAACTTTATTTTACTATTAAAATATAGGATATAACAAGTTCCTGCTGACTCTCCGATTGTCTCTCTCTCTCCTGTCTGTCTGTCTCTCTCTTCTCTCTCTCTCTCTCCTGTCTGTCTGTCTGTCCCGCCTGCCACAGGTGGAGGAGGCCCGTAGGAAGAAGTTCAACGGCACGGTGCAGGCGGTGCCCCAGACCATCACCGTCATCCCGGCCGGTGGCCTGCAGTCCATCTTCCAGACCTGCCAGATCGTGGGCCAGTCGGGCCTCGTGCTCGCCCAGGTGGGGCCCGCCGGCGGCGGGGTGGCCTCCCCGCTCACCCTAGCCGTCGGCCAGGCCCGGGCGGCGGACGTCGCCCCCATAACCACCACCGCCGCCGAGGCGTCCCGGGGCAAGGGCGCGGCAGCCGCGACCTCCGCCCCCGCCTCCACCCTGCTCAGCCCCGACCCGCTGGGCAGCAAGCCCAAGAAGTCCAAGGAGCAGCTGGCCGAGCTGAAGGCCAGCTACGGGCGGCGGCAGTTCGCCACGGAGACGGAGATCTCGCGGCTGATGCGCGTCACGGGCCTCACCAAGCGGGCCATCAAGAAGTGGTTCAGCGACACGCGCTACAACCAGAGGAACGCCCGCGAGCACCAGGGGGCGCCGGGCGGGGCCGACGCCTCCACGCCGGCCCCCGGGGAGGGGGACGACGACGAGGAGGAGGAGGAGGACGGAGGGGGAGGGGGGAGGCGGAGCGACGGCGTCGCCGCCGGCGCCATCGTCATCGACTCCAGCGATGACGCCGGCGGCAACGGCGGGGGAGACTCCTCCTCCTCCCCGACCGCCTCCGCCCCCGTCCCCGCCACCACCCCCCCCTCCTCCTCCTCCTCCTCCTCCTCGGCGGACCCGCGGGTGAAGTTCCGCCACGCCTTCCCGGACTTCACGCCGCAGCGGTTCAAGGAGAAGACGCCCGAGCAGCTGCTGGTGCTGGAGGCCAGCTTCCAGGCGCGGCCCACGCCCTCCGACCAGGAGCTGAGCCGTCTGCGGGCCGAGACAAAGCTGACGCGCCGCGAGGTGGACGCCTGGTTCACCGAGCGCCGGAAGCTCCCGCCGGCGGCGTCGCCGGCCGACCCCGCGGCGGCCGACCCCGCGGCGGCCGACCCCGACGGCGACAAGCCGGCCTCGGCCGCCGGTGCCGCGACGCCCCCGCCCGCCGCCCGGAAGCTGGTGAAGAAGACGCCGGAGCAGCTGCACATCCTGAAGAGGGCGTTCGTGCGCTCCCAGTGGCCCACGGCGGAGGAGTACGACCGCATGGCGGAGGACAGCGGCCTGCCGCGCACCTACATCGTCAACTGGTTCGGGGACACGCGCTACGCCTGCAAGAACAGCAACCTCAAGTGGTACTACCTCTACCAGAGCGGAAAGGTGCGCCGCTGCAGGGCTATGGGGGGGCCAGGGAAGGTTGGGGAACGCTTCCCCCTAGTGGTTGGAAGCAGCACTACACACAAACGCACGTCAAATAGGCTAGTGTGGTGGCAGGAAACAGTTAAACAGTTAGGAAACAGTTAAACAGTTAGAAAATGGTTAGGAAACAGGAAACGGTTAGGAAACAGTTAGGAAACAGTTAAACACTTAGAAAACACTTAGAAAACAGTTAGGAAACAGTTAAACAGTTAGAAAACGGTTAGGAAACAGTTAGGAAACAGTTAAACAGTTAGAAAACGGTTAGGAAACAGTTGGAAGGTTAGGAAACAGTTAGGAAACAGTTAAACCGTTAGAAAACGGTTAGGAAACAGGAAACGGTTAGGAAACAGTTAGGAAACAGTTAAACACTTAGAAAACACTTAGAAAACACTTAGAAAACAGTTAGGAAACAGTTAAACAGTTAGAAAACGGTTAGGAAACAGTTACCTGGTGAGTTTTCTCCACTCTGGGGAGTGCGGGTCGCTTGCCTGTCTTACCGAGGCAGCATTACTAGCTCATCAAAGTCCAGAGTGAGTGGACGGGTTAAATGAGGACTTGTTTGTGTAGTACGCGTCTGTAGAGGGCAGCGTGGGGTGGCGTGGCTAACACAACAACAAACTAAAACGAACTGTGGAGGGGTACCACAGTGTATTCCGAGCATCTGACTGACCTGTGTGTCACCCAGGTGGAGGAGGCTCTGAACGGCGGCCCAGCCAAGACTCAGAAGAAGTGTCGCAAGCGCTTCCGGGGCTGGTCCAGGAGGACGCGCCGGCCGTACCCCTGCAAGCGCTCCTCCCAGTCTGGGGGCACCCCCGCTATCAAGGTCTGTAGGCCCCCTCCCTCTTTCTCCTCCCCCGTTTAGGGCAGGGGAGCGCACCGTGACCCGTTGCTGATCTGTCTCTCTATTTACCTCTCCACCAAAATATTAAATTTTTAAATGTATATTATTATTATTATTATTATTATTATTAATAATGTTTTTATTATTTTGTACACTACCTTTCATACAAGAATTACAGCTCAACGTGCTTTGCAGTGGAGGGATTACACGTAGGTGCTTCCAGAAAGAAAATGAAATGTTAAAAGGTTCAAATAAATCTTCCCGGATGTATCCTCAACATCAATGTCATAGCAACGCAGTTTTTTTGTCGCAGCAGCACAAATTAAGACAATTAAAGTGAAATCTGCATTAGAAAACAGAACTACAAGTCATATCCGTTACAAATTCCCCCTGGACCTGGTTTTTAGTGGTACACTCAGTACGCTCATACGTGATCAAATTCCCGTGTTAATGTCCCCCTCTCAGCTGGGGTGCAGTTACACTTTAAGCGGTGTGATAATATGCAACAGGAGGTGTTTTATGTCTAGCAGCACCCCTGGTTCGTCACTGCTACTGGGATTACTGCCACTGGCAACAATATTCTCTGCCAGCAGGGGGTGCAATAGGACACAGAATGGGCTGGCTGCCCGTATGTGCTGCTAAACTCAGCTTCTTCTGTCCTTTAGCACTATGTCACATAAGCAGCTCTGTGCTGAAAGTCTGATACGTAGACCTAGTCTTAGCCTCTTCCGGCCATTAGCACTACGTCACATAAGCAACTCTGTGCTGAACGTCTGATACATTTACCCTTGTAAGCTCGACTGACTTTCCGGTAGTGAGGAAGTCTACATTCATTTGCTGTTGTTCATTGTCACTCTAGAAGTCTGTAATTCTGGTGCGACGATAGTGCAATACTTTATTTACTGATGTTAGTTGTTGAATGTATTTTAAGCAGTAACCGTAGTCTACTTGTATAACAGATATACAATACCTGAAAACAGCCAGAGTTGTGTTGGTAAGTTTCTCAACAAATGCCTCAAATTTTACCATCTGACTTTGTCATTGAGTTACGTAGTTGGTCGTTGTGCGTGTCAATCAAAATACCTCTCCTGTCAAGTAGGCAGACCAGCGCTGTGTCTCAGACTTTACATAATAAAGGCTGAGTGCAAGAGTACTAAACCTGTGACGCCCCATCCACACACACACACACACACACACACACACACACACACTTGATCTGTCTGGGAGCATTACCAAGATGGCTGCTGAGTGGTTAGGCCTGCCTGCAGGGACTTTGACCTTACCAACATGGCCGCAGAGTGGCCAGATATTCCTGTAGGGACTTTGACCTTCCCAAGATCGCTACCCGTAGTGACTCTGGCTGCGTTCCAAATCTCCAGCGCACTCGGAAGGGTGCAAGAATAGAAGAGATGGTTATTTTTGGACATACTACGTCAGAGCGCCACGCCGTTTGGCAGTATAGCCCCCAGTTGATGACGACATACTAGCCTTGCCAGGAGGAGAAACATGAGTCACTAATCAGGCGACTAGCTCAGACCAGAGCCATGGAAATAACAGAGTTACGCCAAATGGAAGTTTGAAATTGTCAACGGTCACATGGTTCACTGAGAGGCTAAACCTAATAGTTCCCGGAAGTCTTTAGTGGACAATTTAAATAAATAAATAAATATATATACATACACACACACACACACACACAGACATAACTTCATTTTTTGGTAATTAGTAGTCAATAAATGCACCAATTTACATTTAAAATATAATTTATAGGGTACTTTTAGTATTTAGGCTATCTTCCGGGAACTGTTTTGAGGCTACATGATCCACCGTTGCTGTGAAAAAAACAGTCCATTGGCGTCAACAGAGATGGCGTGTTCGTCCATGGCTCTGGCTCAGACAGTGTACAGCATGGGTGCACTATCACAGTATCGGTGATAAGCAGTCACTCCTACATGCGCTGCGGTGCAGTTCTAGCTTAACACTGCTAATACGGTAGTGTAAACCGCTTCATGAAAAAATATACGGCTTATTTAAAATGAAATCACAAATAATAAAACAAACAAAACATCCACTCCGTTGCTGCTAGCAAGCATCGTTTTGAAAAGAGTTTGAAGCATTGCATTGTGGGTCATTTGGGCCTGTCTTCTCACAACACTATGTTGTGCACACTGCGGTTTTCGGACATGCCACGTACTTATCCTGGGCACCCGCTAGTATACTGGCATGGAGTGGTGAATGTAGCCTCTGTTTTGAGGTGAGTCTCCAGAGCGACTCCTTTCCCCGTAGACCTGACTCCTCCCTTCTGCGTCCGCACAGGCCAAGACGGGCAAGGCCTTCCTGAAGGAGCACTACCTCAAGCACCGGTGCATGGAGGAGCGCGACCTGGACGAGCTCGTGGCCAAGTCCCGCCTGAGCTACCAGCAGGTGAGGGACTGGTTCTCCGAGGCCGCCCGGAGGGCCACGCAGGGCCTGGAGCCCTTCAGCGAGGAGGAGGAGGAGGATGGAAAGGAGAGAGTGGGTGGGGGTGGGGGTGAGAGTGGAGGTGGCGGAGTGGGAAGGGCGGTGGAGGAGGAGGAGGAGGAGGAAGAGGAGGATGATGATGAGGAGGAGGAGGGTGAAGAAGAAGAAGAAGAAGAAGGGGAGGAGACTCAACTGGAGAGCGAGGGAGAGATGGAGGTCAAGGAGCAAGGGGACGAGGCCATGGAGGAAGATGAGGAGGAGGAGGAGGAGGAGGAGAAGGATCAAAAGGAGGCGCGCCGTGAGGAGGACAAGGTTGCTGTGGATGAAGCTGTTAGCCAATCAGAGCCTGAGTTGGAGGAGGGCGATGAACCTGTAAGCCAATCAGAGCCCGAGTTGGAGGATGGTGCTAAAGCTGTAAGCCAATCAGATCCTGAGGTGGAGGAGCAGACGTGAGCGTTCAGGTGGGTGACGCACATGTACGCTCTGCTTATTGCAAGTTATTGTCGGAATGTATGAATCACTCTTTATAATGCAGCAGCTAAGGTTTGCTCCTGAGCCCGTTTTTAATTGGATCTGGAATTGTTTGTTTAATTGATACAGGGATATAAAATGATCGCATTATAAAACTTATATCGTTATAAATTATGTAGTCTAATTTTATAACTCTTTTGAAAATGTGTCTAAATCAAATACCCGTATACCGTATCGCCCAGCCGTAGTACTACGCTTTGCTTCACAATGCGTTTTAATTGTATTGTTTAGATTTGAGCTTGAAGTTAGCAAACGTTCTCGAGAAGAACAAACCCTGCCTTTAAGCAGTTCCTGAAGATTTGTCATGTAGAATGTTTTGTTGTGGACCGGCTTCCTTTAGACGGCTACTTGATCCATTTCTGAATTGGTTGTACTGCCGTTCCTCATCTGCCTCTTCCACCCGCAGGAATACCGTTGCTGTCCTCCACAGGACAGGACAGTGTGTCAGGGACCCAAAGGCGTTCTGAGAGGAACTCTGACAGTACTGTACTTAAACCCATATCGTAATCCTGACTGACTGTTCTCTGGGTGATGTCGACATGGCAACGGTAAACTTTTATTTTTTTTGGGGGGTCCTGACACAAAAGCAATTTAGAACCACTCGTGTGTAGAAGTGAAGATGAACGACAGATGACCTTTTGCCATGTTTCTTTTGGCTGATTGAACTGTGGGGACCAGACGCACACTGCACACTCTGTAGCAGGACGATGGCGGATCCTGCCAAATACGATCAGCAATGAAGAGTTCCAATAATGTGCTTCTGTGAAATGAACCATGCTTTCATAACGGTGATAATGTTGACAAGGCTTTTATTTTGGTGAATATTGTAGGGCTTTAATTTTGGCCTTTTGTCTTTTTATTATTATTATTGTTATAGATACACAATTGGTGTTTTACGGTTAACCATGACAGTTTATATAAACATAAAGTACAATCCAGTGCATTTCTATGAGGTGAGGAGACCTTGTGTTGTTAAGAGCTTTGGGGGGGGGGGCCCTCACAGAAGAAACAATCCTATATCTCACATTTCATGAGCAACTTTTTAGAACCCCTTTGTGAATATACTTCTTAAATCAGTGCCATTCTGTTTTTTTCTCCTTTTTATTATTTTGAAACAGAAAAATAGGGGGGGGGGCAGAGAGATTTAGTGCTGGAGTATATTCTGCTTCTGTTTTTACTTGTTTTTAATGTATCTGGGTGATTTGTAAAGGCCTATAAAAAACATCACAGGGATTGAATCCATTGTGCTATTAAGTTCTTCATCTGTTAACTTTGCAGATGTTTGGGTCCAGTCACATTCAGTGCAATCACTTCTATATAGTCTTTAATGTAGCATGCTGTGTGACCACAATACCATCATTGTGTCTGTTGCTACATAGGAACCCTAGCAGGTCATTTGAAGGTCATACTGTGAGCGAATGCTAGACATGTTCTGTTTTGTTTTGCTGTTATCGGGTCACCTTCTCTCTTGGAGAGAACAGACGCTCAAACCCTGCATCTGTTTCTTGTGTTTGTGTGTGAGGCCCTTTCTTCTTCCACGTTCGTGTCTCTCCTCTGAGGCATTCTCTTGCTACGATCCGGCCTGCTCATGTCGTTCTACTTTCCCACTGTTGGCTTCATCATTCACCACAATCTAGCACATCATCTTTGCTCACTTGACGTCTTAACGTAAGTCAAGATGATTTCATACGATCAGTTTCAAATTGTATACATTTATAACCTTATTTTACTGCCACGGAATCATAGATGAATCAAATAAAGATTAATTATGAATATAATCATAAATTACAGCCCTAGTAAGGACATTGTGTCCTACTAAGGAATGAAAAATGGAGTCAAAACATTATGTGAATTCATTGTATGAAAATGAACAGTTTTTGGTTGTGCACTTGGCTTCTGCATTCAAAATGACCAATCCTGAGACCCCCCCCCTCGTTTTGAACAGACAGAAACTCTGTCAACCGTCTGTTCTCCTGTTATAGCCTACGATGCTGTTTTGTCCAGCCTAGTTACAGTAACTAAGGGGGGGGGGGGGTCTGGGCTTGTGATCTGTCAATTTGTGCAGGAATTATCCCCTGTGGTCTCAATGTGTTCGATTAAACTGAAAGTGAGTTGAACCCAAACTCTGTTACATGAAGGGGGTGGGGGCTAAAAGCATGGCATGTATGCTATACTTCAGGAATTAGGCAACTTTACCTCAGTCAGTAAATGCTAGTGGGAAATATTCTGACGTTTACACTTTTTTTTTCTTTCTTCTTCTTCTATAGAATACAATACTGTATGCATGAAAATGGGTCAACAACGCTCTGATAATTGCGTCTTTAAGATGGCGTTTTTTTGTGCTCGCCAAATAAATACGTGTATTACTTCTCTAAAAAGGCGTAGCTATTAGGGATTGTGTTTGCTCAAATACGGGTGTATTAGTAATCAATATACTTCAGGTGTTCCATGCAGACAGGCTAATTGATGATGTTAGGAAACCCCAAGCACTTGGCTTGGTTCCCATGGGAACCTTTTTAACTTTTCTTAGGGGGGAGGGGGGGTGTGGTTTAAAGTACTTTGGGTGTTCAGGAGTCTGTATGCGGCAGTGTGCATCATGAAACAAGCAGTGTAGACTCCTGGTGAATTGTGACATCGAATCCTGTATTCATTTTAGTTTTTGCTGATTATGATTAGCAACAAGGGATCGTCTAGCCTATATTACTGTGGCTCTGCAAAGCCCTTCTGCCATTAAACTGCTTTAATAGCCAACAGTTTGTTTATTTATTTATTGTATATCTGGATTTTCATCTCTTTATTTTTCTTCTTTCATTTTTTTTTTTTTGTCTGCAGGCTCAAAATAAAAACGTTTGATTCCGACGGCTTGTTTTCATATCTTTCTGGATGTAGTTCCGCCTAGTTGCTGCAGGTGTAACCGGCGTCTACTCTACGCTGCGTTCTGCTGAAACAATATTGCAGGACTCGTTCGATCATTTGTCCCCCACCGCTTATTCTGCAGAAATGACATGAAAGCACCAATCCTGTGGAGTTACAGCCTTGCACTTGCTCCTATGCATACAAAAGATGAAAATAAAATGTCAATAATGGCACTGTAGTAAAATAAGTGGACATGAATTACAATATAAAGTACACGCTTTTGGGAGAAAAAATAAATGAAAGTGTGATTATATTAGACTGATTGTTAGATAGTGGGGCCACCAACCTCTCTCACATCAATACCCCAAACAAGAAGCTACAGGATACAGGCTATAAAGTATTAAATAAGCATAAAACAATTCAATAAAATAATTGTAACTCAAATTCACAATAAATATGTACGGTTTAACATTGTTACACGGGCATTAACATGTCCGTTGAAGTCAGATAGCAACTACTGTAATAAAGAGGTTGTGGTTTCACTGTCCGTGGAGCCTGGCCTCGCTCTGCACGACTATTACTCTCAGATCAATTTGTTTTGCCGAAATTAGTGTTTATTTTTGTTTTAATTACATTATTATTTATTATAAACAAGACCGGTAACATGCAGTGGAGAAGGTTTCAACATACAATTCACAGTTCACGTGTTTGCACTGAATATCATACATGAAAACCAAACAAAGAACAAAGAGATCCAAAATTGTTTGTTTATATATATACACACACACACACACACACACACACACACACACACACATAGATGTCATATACATTTCCCCTCTAAACCAAGGTGCATCTCAATAAATTAGAATATTGTGAATAATTTTTAGTAATTTCAATAATTCAATTGACGCAGTGAAACTCATACAGTACATTGTGAATTAGTTACACACAAGTGAAATAGTTCAAGCCTGTATTTTGTTTAAATCTTGATTACGGCTTACATCTTATGGAACCCCCAAATTCAGTATCTCAGAATACTATTACATTATTATTATGAGTATGACAAAATCAGTGAAAAATTAATTTTAATACAGACATGTCGGCCTTCTGAAAAGTATGTTTCACAGTCACCCAGCTGGCAGTCTAATCAGCCACAGGTGTGTAGTATGCGAGCTAGATGAGACGACCAAACCAGTTGTAGCAAAGCTGATTGGTTAAATGCTGTCCAATAGCTTCAGAATGAATTTGTGGTCTATATGTTGACTGTTAACCCTTACCCAGAGAGGACATTTTTCACCAAGTGAATTTTAGGTCTGGTTACACCAGGATCCAGGAGGCGACTTTAACTGCATTTAGAAGTTCAAAATCCCATCATTGGCTCATGGCTACATGTAATTTAGCATGCCCTGTTGGCAACATTCTGGTCAAAGTTAAAGCCTACATTCCACCATGTTGTTTATAACTGTATTTTTGGCAATATTCTGTAAGATCCATCAAAGTTAAAGCCTATTCCACCTTGTTAAGCTGTATGTATGTGTGTATATAAATTTAATTTTACATGCATGTGTTGAATAAGGTCTCATCCATAATTAAAACCCAAGGCCAACTAGTGCTGCCAAGATACATAGCCTACATCATTAACCGCCTGAGCTTTCTCCTCACGGGTCTGGCATTGGAAGCCAACATAAATCACCAACATCTCACAAGCAGGTTGAACCAGTCTAGGGATCAACAGTGCGATAGCATACCTTGCTGTGAATTTCAGGTCTACAACGGCTTGTTTTGTTTTTATTGTTTTTTTTTAACAGCCATGCATACTATGTGTCAGAGTGACCTGGCAATTGTGTGCTGTCCTAAATTGTGGCCTTAATATAACAGCAGGTGGCGCTGCTTGACTTGCCAACTGCTCTGTCTTCTGTAAATCATGTAAAGCTGGGACGGGTTAGGAAATACGACATTTGCTGACAGATCTGAGCACTATAAGTCTTCCTGGAAGTTCAGCGGTTGGAATTGCAGATCAACCCGCTTTTGTATCTGTAGAAATAATAATGTCGTTATTTGGACGGAGGCGGGGACAGGGGCCGGGGGGGATTTATAGCTGAACACATACGATTACATTCTGCCACATTCTGTGGTCGTCGGGTCTTCCTCGACAACATCAATTGCGCACCGCAAATGGTTTGGCAGAAGCCTTTATGAAAACGTATACTAGCAAACCGCCGCTTTGCGTTCAACGGGACCTTATGACTGTGTGTGTGTGTGTGTGTGTGTGTGTGTGTTTAGCAATTAAAGGGTTAACGACATGGAGACCTATCAGGAGTGGGGGTGGGGGGAGGGGGGTCTGGGCTGGGGCCTCTTAATCAGAAGGGCAAGAGATGTGATTGGGGCAAGATCCGTGAAAAGGGGACGCTTACAAAAGGAAATAAAAAGGAAAGTGGAGAGATGCTGAGTAGGGAAGAGGACACGAGAAAGGACATGAGCAGCATGCGCGCGCGCGCGTGTGGGGTGGGGTTGGTCGCGCGAGGACAGTCGAGTAGCCTATTGACTACTGACCCACTTGCGCGCGTGCACAGACCTATGGCACGCACACAGTGTGTGTCTATATGGCGTGCACACATACCGTGCACAGACCTATGGCACGCACACAGTGTGTGTCTATATGGCGTGCACACATACCGTGCACAGACCTATGGCGCACACAGTGTGTGTCTATATGGCGTGCACACAGACCTATGGCACACAGTGTGTGTCTATATGGCGTGCACACATACCGTGCACAGACCTATGGCGCGCACACAGTGTGTGTCTATATGGCGTGCACACATACTGAGGCTTGTGTCTAATAACCTGACACCCGCACGCGTGCGCGTCCCTCCTAGCTGGACAGCGCGCGCTCCAGTAGCCTACTGCTTTATTTAGGAGATTACGCAGCTGAGAGAGAGAGAGAGACGGCCTAGTATGTCTGGTTTCTTTGTGGGTCACACTAAGGACACGCTCTCCTCTCTTCCCACCTCCTCCTCTTACCTCGCGTCCTCCTCCCTTATCCATTCAAGCTATACGCCCTCCTCATCCTGATACCCCTCTGCGTCTCTATCCTACGCTCTCGGTCTCTCGCCTCCTGCCCCCACCGACGCGCTCCCGGAGCTCTGCTTCGGCCTACATACATCTCGGCAAAACGCTTGGCGGGCTCCCGTGTACCGTGACGCGATGCATTCGATTACTCCGGTAAACGCCTTTTACATTTATTAATTAATTAATTAATTAATTTATGTTAATACATCTGCTGGCACGATTAATCTATTCATTCCAAAGGCCAAATGTTAAGGTTAAGTAAAAGCCCGTTGGCCAGGCCGGGAAGGGGGCGGGGTGTCTAATATTGGGCTATAGCTTGAAAACCTGAACTTATTCCACTTCTTGTCTATCTGATCTTCCCAACGTATTTAGGCTAGGCTATTGTCAGAATAAAGTATGCCTTCTTTAGAAAGTATAAGGTTAACATCATCCACTGGTTCCTGGCTGAACAAACAGGGAGAAAGTAGACTGAATTAAATTAGGCTTTTTTATGCAGAAATGTGGGTGGTTGCCTGTAGCCTACCAACATTTCTACAATGTCGCGCCATATTGCAAGACATAGGCCTAGACGTTTTCTAAGTATCCTTTATTATTTGCCCATGACTCATCCGAAAGCAAACATGGACAGTGTGCTGCACACAATTGATTTATAAACTGCATGTGAGAAATTTAACATTATCGTCTGTCTACATCCTTCGCGAAACGTGGCTGACAAGAGTGTCAACAACTGGTAAATCCTTCTGTGCGCCATCTCAGACTTTATGATCCAACCCTCCAATTGTAGATTAACTGTCAGAATGCCTTCTTAAATGTTCTGTATACATAATCTCCTTTTACATCGGAACATTTGCCGTGTGAATCCGGCAGCCACTGTGGAGCTTGGCCCACGATTCAGGAACCGCAGAAACTGACAGATTGACTGGTTGGCTGGGAAGCAACCCCCCCCTCCCCCCAAACACACACACACACACACACACACACACACACACACAACCACAACCACCCGCTATGTATGCCTCCCCGCCTTGCTCGACATCGTCCTCAAACGACCCCTTGCTCTGTAGACTATAGCCTATCTCAGGCAGGCCGGCTGACTGGCCGAGCCCTCAGCCGCCCCCACACAACAACATATAGCCGCATAGAACAGGAGATAAAGAACAGGCTAATAGAACAGGAGATAAAGAACAGGAGATGAAGAAGCGTGCTTATACCCGCACGGAGAGGAACAGCTGTTTCCTGGAGCAAAGTAGGCTGGCTTCTAAGACACGTAGTCACGTGTTGCGTACGATGCTGGGTTCGTCTCGGGACACGCGTTCTGATCCCGATGCATCGTAAAAAAGAGCTTAAGAGGACTGGTTTGTAGTGGTGTGGTCGGCTGCCAACTTTTGTCTTTTTCCCAAACTAGAATAGTTGTTGACACTATGTTTAATGTAGTTGTTTTTTTTAGTGTGTGTGTTTAAAAAACATATAATCTAACTTTATATGCACATTTTAATGACGGCCATATCTGTTATTGATGTTACAGCCTAAATAGCCTATCCATATATGCAGCCGTATAGGCATGTCAATTTAACTGAACAATAAACCTATTTTTTGTGGGGTGTTCATTTATAAAACCATATTCATGATAAGAATGTTGTAGCCTACACATGTTCGTGCTACTGACCTATTGACTGGCGCTAGTGAGACGACCAGGCCAGCCCTATAGCATGCGTGCGTCGTTTCTATTTTTGCACCCCAGTCTGCCTTCGCGTTGCTCCAGGCCAGGACACAGCGCACAGCAGTCGTATAGACTAAAAATAACGTGCACCAAATCGATATAGAGCACATAACACGTGCTCATGCGCGTGCACGCAGGTACTATATGCTTGAGAACGCTTGCGCGCTCCCGCTAGCCTCGTGCCCGGCTGAGTGGAAACGTACGCAGCCGTCCTCAAATGACCCCGCAGCGGAGAAAAATAAAAACGCTTCTCTCGCCGCTCCTACTCCACGGCCAGTGGAGCTAGTAATACCGTCAGTCAGAGACTAGTGATTGACCTACTTTACTTTGAAAGACGCCACCCATAGTATATAAGAACAGTTCCACCATATAAGATACTGTAGCCTATGTCTGTGAGGTGAATGTACAGTAGACCCGCACACACACACAGGCATGGGTGATTAAATGACATCGCTGTCCTCAAACGACCCTGAGCGACGCCGTACGCCTGCTTGTGGCCCAATATATATCGTTAACCTCGTTTAACAGAGGCTTGCCGCGTGGCTGGGAAAATATAGGCTCTCCGCACGAAATTATTTAGCAGCTCGTTGATTTCATAACGTTTTTAAGACTAATCTCACAGGGCAATATGCCCGAACTTGCTTGGTAAACTAAACAGACTATTAGATCTGTCCTTGATCTGGTTTCTACATAGGATCTCACTATAAATAGCTCTCTCTCTCTCTCTCTCTCTCTCTCTCTCTCTCTCTATCTCTCTCTCTGGATCAATCTATCTGCAACATCGTGTCGCTGTAATCTTCTTCCCAAGTCAGAGTCCTGTAGTAGTCCTGTACTGCCCCTATAGCTCAATACCTGTGCCTATACACACACAATTACCTATAAAAATACACGCACACACACACAGAATGTACAAAGTGCAGCAGGCTCACATGACCTGGAATGCAGAAAGACAGAGGGCACGTGAGGACAGACAGAAAGGCATGTATAAATACAGTATATATCTCTCATATATATATATATATATATACTCTGTCTCTCTCTTACTCTCTGCACTCTATCTCTGCGATCTCTCCGTCTTTTCTTACTTTTCTTATTTACAACCCTGTCCCTGTTCTTTTGCTGACCTAATCTCTCTCTCTCTCTCTCTCTCTCTCTCTCTCTCTCTCTCTCTCTCTCTCTCTCTCTCTCTCTCTCTCTCTCTCTTCAGTAATACAGTCTTCATCTCTCCCTAACTTCTCATTCTCTCTCCTGATTCATACCTTCATTCCCCCAACTCTCTCTTCTCTCTCCACCCCTTTCCCTCTCTCTCTCTCTCTCTCTGAAAGGAGGTCTTTTACACAATTGGATTGGGGCTATTGACGTCTGGGGTGCACAATGACTGTATTCAAACACAGAGGTTTTTTTTTTTTAGGACCAGAGTTCTGTTTAGCTTCACACTAACCATCTGCCAGCTACGTCATGTGTGTATACATGTGTGGAGCAGTCCTCTATACCTGACATTATCTGAATGGCAAGTACACATACAAACACACACTCTCTCTCTCTCTCTCTCTCTCTCTCTCTCTCTCTCTCTCTCCTTATCCTACACTCGTGGGGACCGCACAACACACACACACACACACAACCATGGCTATTTGGGTCAATGCTGAAATGAAAGCCTTGTCGACACCAGCACAATGACACACTGTTTGTGTGTGTGTGTGTCCACTTTCAACAAGTTTTATTTTAATTAATTAATTCTTGATATATTTGGATATGTTCATGTTCACATATTTCCACTCATTTGCCACTTAAGGATAAAACAAACACAATGCATACTTTTAAAATTGGGGCCTGATGTGGAACTAAATCCCTGAATTATTTCATTTGTTTATGAGTGGAGATGTCTGTACACACACGCACGCACGCACACACACACACACACACGCACACCCTTATCCTGAGGAATTAATAGGGGAGGGAGAACAGGTGAAATGTAGTCGAAAATGCTCTTGCAGGATTTAAACAAAGATATCTATCTATACCAAGGTGGGGGAATTAAGCTCTCGACCGTCTGTGCACTCCAGATACAAAAACAAAACAGCCCCAACACAAATCCAATATAGAGAGAAATCACTGCCACAGTATAGGGCAGGCTTCTCTAATCCTCAGACATCTTTGTAACCGTCTATTCCAAACACAAACATTATGTAAAGTGTAGTCTACTTGTATGCCAGTCCCTGCTGTTAAAAGTGCGGAGAGTGTATTCCGTATTTTTTGTGTGCATTTGTACTGTATTGTGTGTGTGCATGCGTTTGTGTATGTGTGTGTGTGTGTGTATGTGTATGTGTGTGCCTGTGTGCGTTTGTGTGTGTGTGTGTGTGTGCGTGTGTATGTGCGTGCCTGTGTGCGTTTGTGTGTGTGTGTGTGTGTATGTGTGTGCCTGTGTGCATTTGTGTGTGTGTGTGTGTGCGTTTGTGTGTCTGTGCGTTTGTGCGTGCGCGTGTGTGTGCGTGCGTGCGTTTGTGTGTCTGTGCGTTTGTGCGTGCGCGTGTGTGTGCGTGCGTGTGCTCATGCATGCGCACGTGCACGTGTATGTATAATACCTTCCCACCCTGCTCCCGTCAGAAGCCTGCTCCTCAGATAGGCTGACAGATCGGGGATGTTTAAAGTGTGATTTCAGTCACGTTACATCAACCCCCGGTGAGTCGATCCGGCGGCGTGGCGGCCATTACAGTCATTGTCAGAGAGAGTGACATGCACTTCTCCTGGCAACTGTGACATTTCTACCTCGTTACACCCCTCCTGTATCTGCCCCTGCTGGGCCGAGTGTGCCCGGGGTGGAGGAGGAGGTGAAGCTTCCGTCTGACCGCTGTGGCGATGCATTCACATTCACACGTGCAGCATTTAGCAGATATGCTTTTAACCAGAGAGACTTACAATCAGTAGTTCATACAGACAGCAAGGGTAAGCAGACAACACTCTGTCATTTACATCCACATTTACAACATTTAGCAGACGCTTTTATCCAAAGCGACTTACAAACAGTGCATTTGTCGCTAGAAGGAGAGATCATACACCAGTTGTCGTACGCAGCCTACATTCTGTAATGACAACCGCATGCCATCAAGGCTGGCTGTGTTATTTACAACATAATACACCGGGACCAACAAAGTGCTAATGTTCTACGAACTTAACCTAACTTTTGATGTCATCAGGACATTAAAATATGTATGCTGCATTTATTCAGCATACAGCATTTAAAATATAATTCCCAAGTCTGAGAAATAATAGCTAGAAGAACCAGGTATTAACAAAGTGCTTACTGTAATATTCTGAGAGGAGAAAAAATAAGTTATTGGAAGTGTTATGGGGTAGGTGGTTATACAGGCAGTGCTGCATTTAGATTGAGCCAGCACAGTTGTTTCCGTTGGTTACCGCTAATCTGTTTCTAATACATTTTGGTGGAGAACCAAAAAAACAACAACATAAACAACAAATTTATCAGCTCCTTTGTAGAGAATGAACATGATGTAATATACGTCATTTTAAACAGAAATTAAGTCGACCAACTGCTCAAACATGATGAATTATTAACAGATAGCACGCATATGAGAGCTTATGTGTCCAGATTTGAATGGGAAATAATTAATTATTGTATGGTTTAGCTTCCATTTGTCTAGATAACAACTGCTACTTACAACTACATGTCTCCCATTGTCTATTTACAGTACCTTTTGTCAGTAAAGAACCTGTCAAATGTTCTTTGTGTCTGTTTTTAGTTCAACTCACTGTTTTCTACATTCTTAGATCAAGATGAAGAAGCAGAATGAAGTTTGAACTTTCCCAAGGTCAAGCTTCAAATCCTGATTCCCTGAATATGTTACCTGTCACATGTAAAAAACTAATGACAAATACATGACTTCTAGCTTTAGTATAACTACCTATTTAGCATTCATACATGTATTTACACGCACATGCACACAAACCCTGGATTACAGTAAATGTAGTCTTATGATTGAATCATATTACGGAATGAACAGGTCATTGGGAACATTTTTGAGAGGAAACACGCACACACTCTTAATAATAAACACTGACTGAATTAGACATTTACCACACACTGCCCCAACTGATACAACCAGAGCATTCTTATTGTGCTTGAGATGAAGAAGTAATAAAATATTAACACCACTTTCCAGTTCAATGACATTGACAAGGAAACCGGGATAAATCCCGGGGTGTGTCCAATAATTCTCACATATTGCAAGGTCCATTAACTATTAAATCACTTAATTATAATTTAGCAGACACTCAAATAAGACTCATAAAGTATAGTACAGTACAGCATTAAGGTACGGTATAGGAACCTTGCTCATAGAGAGTATAGTACAGTACAGCATTGAGGTACATTATAGCATAGTACAGCATTAAGGTACAATATAGTAACCTTTCTCATAGAGAGTATAGCACAGTACAGCGTTGAGGTACAGTATAGGAACCTTGCTCACTGGCTCAAGGATGCCTGCATGTTAAGTGTAAGCTGGGCTTGTTGGGGATTGGACCCAGGACCTTTTGAGTCGAAGGCCTCTACTTGCACCGCTAGACCAGACTACGCTGTCCTGTGCACGCTGCCATGGTTACGAACCTCGTCCGCGATCATGGCAAGGCAGCTGCGAGCGAGAGAGCGTGTGTGAAGACGTGTTGCCTGGCGAGCTGCAGGCCCCGTTGGCAGCTGCAATCGGCCGTCTAGACTCTACAGGCTCGCCCATAGTGCATATAGTGTGGGTGTGGTTGGGTTAGGAAGGGGGGCTTATCAGGGACGTAACGTACTGTACTCTGCACCTGGTAAGTGGAACTAGGACAGTACACCCTCATACTGCCAAGAACAAGGCAGGACTAATGTCTTGCCAAAAAGTGCTTTATTAACAAACGCATGTGTGGCACTCTTCGTGAGGTCCCTGATTGTTTCGATGCCCCAGACGACCTGGATTCATGAAAGGCCTGCGTGAATGGAGGCCTAGGTTTAGGGTAAGGCGCGCTTGGCAAGTGTCCACGGTGTTCCGTTGCGTTGTTTTACACGGCCCCTCCGTGCAGCGCGAGGCTCGTGCTTACAGCGATGGGAAACCCACATACGGTGTCGTTATGGTAACGGAGGGGCGGTGTCAAGGGCAGCTCTCCAATCAGTGCGCAGCAGGGGGTGAAGTCAACCTCTGTTTTTGCTCGGACATAAATTGTTGCAGATCTTTTGCACTTTTAGTGTTTCATCTTAGTATGTTTTTCAAGTAAACGTGGAGAAACCTTTCTGAAGGTTTGGTAATATGTTTTTGGTCAAATTATAATTGTGTAGTTGTCAAACACCATTCAAAACGTTGTGCCTCAAAACGCATACAGCAGTAGTACAAATAAGTATAATATTGTGTGTTCATAAACCATAATTACACCCCGGGCTCCGTATCTATCAAAACACTCGAAAGGTTACATATTTGTTTCACAGTTCAAAGTGTTCATGATGTTTTGCATTATGCTGTGAGATATGTCCTTGTTGGCACTGTTAACAACCGAGCGACAGAACCAGTTGTTTGTTATTTGTACTTGCATCTATCATTCTCCACCGAATTCAGTGGCACACAGTTCAACCACTGCAATGGCACAGGGTTCATGTACACATTTGGGCGTCAGCTTCTTCAGTTGATTATTTGAATAAATCTCAGTGTTCGAGGATCTGAAAACCTGCCTGTAGGCATGTAGGTGCCACTGTCATAAAACAGCTTTTTTGTCATTTACATTGTCAAATGAGCTCGCATCCTCCGGCTCGTGTTGTCTCTGACATTCTGTCTCCTGTGCAGTCACTTGTCTCTCCCCCACCCCTCCCATGTCATCTGTCTGGGTCAGGGAAGGTTCACACGTTCTGACTTCTGATTTGGCGTAGGGAGCTGGAGGGCGTGGCCTAGCGAGACTCTTCTGTCTCATGACTCCCCAGAGGAGCGATGACCTTCCTTGTTCCGAGCGGCTGGGTCAAACAGTGTCCCTGCCCCAAACTGTCTCTCTGCCCCAAACTGTCTCTCTGCCTCAATTGTCTCTCTGCCCCAAACTGTCTCTCTGCCCAAACTCTCTCTCTGCCCAAACTGTCTCTCTGCCCAAACTCTCTCTCTGCCCCAAACTGTCTCTCTTCCTAAACTGTCTCTGCCCCAAACTGTCTTTCTGCCCAAACTGTCTCTCTGCCCCAAACTGTCTCTCTGCCTAAACTGTCTCTGCCCCAAACTGTCTTTCTGCCCAAACAGTCTCTCTGCCCCAAACTCTCTCTCTGCCCCAAACTGTCTCTCTGCCTCAACTGTCTCTCTGCCCCAAACTGTCTCTCTGCCCCAACTGTCTCTGCCCCAACTGTCTCTGCCCCAAACTGTCTCTCTGCCCAAACTGTCTCTCTACCCCAAACTCTCTCTCTGCCTAAACTGTCTCTCTGCCCCAAACTGTCTCTCTGCCCCAAACTGTCTTTCTGCCCAAACTCTCTGCCCAAACTGTCTCTCTGCCCCAAACTCTCTCTCTGACTAAACTGTCTCTCTGCCCCAAACTGTCTCTCTGCCCAAACTGTCTCTCTGCCCCAAACTGTCTCTCTGCCCAAACTGTCTCTCTGCCTCAACTGTCTCTCTGCCCCAAACTGTCTCTCTGCCCAACCTGTCTCTCTGCTCCATGCTTGGATTATCACAGAGGAAGTGTGATGTCATTCTCTGTTCAGGACCAAATTCCTCTACTGCATCTTTACAAAGAAAATGTGTTGTTTGTTGCTACATTCATGTTTACAATATTGTATATATGATCTTTAATACAGTATAAGACCTTTACATTGTGATACTGAGGCTCCGTTGGGTGCAAACTGGGAGTAAATGGCATTCTACCATGTTCGTTACATGATCTTATCCTTAGGCAAGATAATAACATGATCAACTTCTTTCCTTATTCCAGTTCAGGGCAGAAATTGTCTTTGCAAATCATTCTCAGTGTTGCATGAGCTTATTTGATAGGCAATTTATTATTATTGTCCCTGTCTGTGTGTGTGTGTGTGTGTGTGTATAGGCACAATCTGAGTTAGATATGGTGCCCCACCCATACGGTGCCCTTAGGTTAAAACTAACATCAAAAGAACATTTGCCATGCGGTGTGTTTGGTATTGTGCCACACGTTTGCATACATTTGTTTAGTAGTTGAGCAACCCACATGCAGCCATCTTAGCCGAACATTCACAGCCTTGAAAAGGCCGCTCAATTGCCCAACTGCAAATGCAATGCAAACGTGGGGCACCATTGCCATCGTGTAAATTGAGTGAGACGGAACAGTATTAATTAGATCAGATATATTCTCAGCATCTACGTTGCCCTGTTAAAATATGTGTGCGACGTTCCCGAGGGAGTTTCGCTGAGCGCAAGTTTTCTAAACCACTTTAAATGAGATGAACAAATGAGAAAAAGATTGTTTAAAGATGGGTTTTATGAAGTGTGGTATTCGCACAACATTGTGACAACAACAGAATGAGGCGCACATGGTAAATGCGTGCTGTTAATAGTTTTATTAGGTGGTAACTGGTTTACCTGCTCTTTCCTGCCGTGCCTGAAGCCAGGATTTTTAATTAAAGGATAGGCTGCTGTTTTGGCAGCAAGACATATATAACGTGACGTGGCTAGCACAGTTAGCTGCCAAACAGAACCCGGCTAGTTAGTCTTCGCTAATTATCTAGCTAGGCTAGTTAGCTAGCCTTTACTAGCATGAAGTCTGGGACACAATGCTGGCTACTGCTTCAAGACCCGCCTACCTCTGGTAGCAGAGGTGTTTTGACTGACATGCACGACGACCAACTACATAACTCAATAACCAAATTGGATGACAATTTGGTTGGGTTTGGTTATGTTAAACGACACATATCTGACTGTATGCCGGTCTTGTAAATCTGTTTAAAAAAATAAATAAATAACCACACTGAGCAGTGTCGGCAAAAGCTGAAAAAACTGTGTGCTCAGTATCTGAAGGTACGGGTTGCACTGTGTAAATCTGGTAGCTCATTGGACACCAAGGACATATTCCAGTGGAACGATTATGTGGACAAATTAATTGGCCTAAAGCCAAGTAGCCAACCTAATGTTTTGGAGTAAGGGTGCCCTGCTAGATGCAAAGGCTACTTGTGAAGCTAACCACAAGAACATAGAAAATGCTCATTGTGTCTTTGACGAGGTGCTAACGGCTTTACCTGCTCCGTGATGTCGCTGGGGCGCTTCTTCAAGGTTACAGCTGCTTTAGCTAACGCTAATGCTAATGCTAACGCTAACGGCGGCACTAAGATCATCGCTGCATGCGTCCTACCTCATAAAGAGAGGGAGCGAGCCACAGAGGACAAGACAACCGAGGAGAGCAAAGAGTACAATGGAGGGATGATAGGCTGTGCATGCCATGTAACAGAGATGTGTGTGTGTGTGTGTGTGTGCATGTCTGTGGGAAGGGGGGGGCTGTATAGAGTTTCTGCACCACCTGGTTTATTATTTGAGAGTGCTCACATACACACACACACACACACACACATATAAACCAGCATGAATTCCATGCTGGTCCAGGCTGGTCCATACTGGTTCATACTGGTGTAGTGCTGGTCCAGGCTGGTCCATACTGGTTAGTGCTGGGGTAGTGCTGGTCCAGGCTGGTTCATACTGGTTAGTGCTGGGGTAGTGCTGGTCCAGGC
>JAODUE010029529.1:0-21752 GCA_027564755.1 Amblyopsis hoosieri
ACAGAATAATAATAATAATAAGAAGAAAACGTACAATAACAATAAGGGCTTCGCCCCTTCGGGGCTAGGCCCTTAAATAATAAGAAAACGTACAATAACAATAAGGGCTTCGCCCCTTCGGGGCTAGGCCCTTAATAACAACAACAACAACAACAACAATAAATATTTGAATTACCTGTGGCCTGATGAGTGTATTATATTTCTCAGGCGTTGCTGCACTCATTGTTGTCGTATAAACAGTACCTCTGGAAAGTTATAGTCCAAATATTAGCCAATGCCATTGCCAAATATTCAGGATTATGTTGAAAACGTATCTAAAATATTACCATACAGTTACCAATGTTTGGCTAAAAACTAAAAACAAATGTAGAAGCTAAAAACAAATGCCAAGTCATGTCAGACAACGGCCTATTGACATTTTTGAAAGCAATATCAAAACCATGTCATAATTCAGTGATGCAAACATATTTGGGAACAAAAACAAAAAATACTTACCCATTGCACACTGGATACAATGACAAGACCTTTATAAATAAATAAAAAATCTGATCAGTCACAAACAAAATGTTTTAAAATGTTCACACAGTTTCCAGTGAGTTTGTAAGGTTAACCTTACATCCACATTCTCAGTTTAAAAATAGCTAAAATGCTTATGCTAATTGTCACATGTGGAATCAGCTATCTTGCAGAAATATTTTTGATATTGGAACTTGATCAAAACAGAAACCCCCCTCCCTTCAATGCCACAGGGCAGCGTCTCCCAACCCTGGTCCAGGGGACCCACTGCCCTGCATGTTTTAGATGTCTTCCTGCTTCAACACACCTGACTCATATAGATGGCTCGTTATAAGGCTTGTGCAGAGATTGATAACGAGTCAAAGGGTGCTCCCTGCACCACCTTGCTCGTGGTCCCAAAGAGCCAGGGAGGTGTAGCAACACCAAATTATATTTTCAGCGTGCAACACAGAACGAGCAGCTAGCGGGCCACAAGGAGATATTCACAGAATTTGAGAACAAGTGTATTAGCTTACAATTGCGGACGTTACATTTAAATACAGCATAGTAACATTGATTCACTGATCCATACTTGCCTGAAAAAGTGTAGCCATGTTGATATTATTTTGGCCAGTGGCATTTAATCCTTTGCTGGCTGCTTCTCTGTGACATACAAACAACAATAAAAATCAATTATTTGTGAGAAGATGAGCAATGCACAGAGTTAGTCTAGATACTGCAGATCATGTATAATGAATCACACCTTCGACGATCCATGGACTGTGGGGTAAGCCAATGGTCAAAATTGGTCTCTATTCTGTACCATCTAAAATTGGAACAGATATTCATGAGTTCACGTATGCTATGATGTTATTCACAAAGTGTTGTAACCCCTCCATATTGCAAGCTCCACTGCACATCAGTCTGGATGTTCTCCATTCAAAGTAATTTGCCAAAGAGGTGGTGCCAATAGTTTTCAATCATGGGTGTGGCAAATCATTCGCAGAATTATAGTCAGAACCAAAAATAAATAGAACACATTTTCTGAGGATACCTTAACTGCTCTCGGCACCAACTGAACCACCTGGGTGACAGTTCTCTAAGCCCATTGACAAACGGTTTGAAATTGAGTGTTCTCAGACTGATGGCTGAGCCTGCGGCATGGTTTCACCAGGCTACTGGATGCATTCTTTTATTGTTTTTACCCTCCATTTAGAGGATCCAAAGGCCAGATATCAGCAGGGCCTCCACGGTCCCTGGATATTACAGCTCCTTCCCCTGCCTTTACTCCGGCTACAATGTAATACACTCCTGTGATGATGGGGACCTTGGACAGCTGCATCACTGCATCCTGAAAGTCCTCTGCCCGCTCTAAAGTCTGTGTGGTTCACATTTAGATTCAAATCATGATTTCAACTTACAGCTAAGTCATTTACTAAAGGCAACTCACAGGGAGTAGTATTAAGGGGTTAGGTAGGTTAGGCATCTATCCCTGGTATGTTTATGGACAGCATCATGACTGTGACCCAACCCAGGATCTTTAAGTTATGTTGCTCCCTATCCATCCTTCCCTTAGTACTCACCTCCCTCACCAACCAGCTGACTGGAGATCTTTTCAACAGGAAAGCAGATACAGCATTCTTCCACCACTCCCACCAGTGTTCCTTACCTTGTAATAAGCACACAGCATAAAACACAACATTAACTAAATCTGACCCCAGAACAGTTCTGGACAATTTGACGATATGACGGAGCGCAATCGTACCACGTTGGTCCCCAGAAATGGTAAACTTGTTAGGACTCTGTCCTGTCCACAGGCCAACATAGCCAGCAAAAGATGTCCCACGGTACAGCACCTGAAAGGGGTTGTCAATATTGTAATGCAAAGGCTTGGAATACCATTGGTTTCTGGTTTTGCTCAAATGTATGCTCATTGATTGTGTTATAAAACTCCAAATGAAGGTGTATGCCCTTATGCTTCAAGCTTAATGTTGCACATGGTTATAGTGGAATACAGAGGACTGCCACTTAGTACATAGGTGCAGGATGGGCTGGCCATGTTGTTAAATAGCAGGGTTTAAATCAGTACATTGGTGCAGGATGGGCTGGCCATGTAGTTAAATAGCAGGGTTTAAATCAGTATATAGGTGCAGGATGGGCTGGCAATGTTGTTAAATAGCAGGATTTAAATCAGTATATAGGTGCAGGATGGGCTGGCCATGTTGTTAAATAGCAGGGTTTAAATCAGTACAGTATGTGCAAGATGGGCTGGCAATGTTGTTAAATAGCAGGGTTTAAAATAAAAGTGTGCCTTGAAGAAACACAAAAGGGATTGATTGGTTTATTGATGAACCATGACTGTGCTACTAACATACCTCTCCATTCTTGAAAAACACTAAGTTGACAGTGAGATTCCTCAAGACATCATGTGGATAATCTAGATTCCTACCATGGTACACATGTCCATGTGTATCCTGAGCTACAATGCTAGTGCAAAATCTAAAATGAAAAAAAAAAAAAAAAAAACGAAATTTAACATTAATTTGAAGGCGGGAAATACGGTATATAAAAAATAATATAACTTTAATTATGCATGGTTTAAATGTGTAAATCAAAACCACTGTTTATATTATGAGTTAAGTTAAGATGTGTGTTGTTTTCAGATCAGAGAAAATATAATGAAGAATACATACGCAGATATTTCATAGGCAAAGTTGAGAATGATGACATCAGAGAGACTTGCTCCAAAGTGTGAGGCCATACCACGGATCTCTCCGCTATAAGGCTGAGGAATGTACTTTTCTAAGGCCATCACAACAGGGGCAAAAGCATGATGTACCCATTTCGGAACCGTGGTGCTACAAATAGAATATACTGTATTTATTGATGTATTACCGTTTGACAATATATGGTGTGGTAGCCTATTATAATCTACACTAACAGGCAGAAGAAACACGTAAAGTGTCCTTTCAGCTTCCCATTGCTCTTAACTATTGTGTTTGGGTCAGTTTTAAACTGTTTTCAAGTTTAACTGTGTGAAACATACCTTTAATTTTTTCTGGACCGCGTGTAGCGATACCGGCCAATATAAGCAAATGTCGCTAACTGACTGACTGACTGACCTTGTTAAAAAGTTCTGGACTGTAGGTGGTGGTAATGCATTACATGCAACATCCCCCACGGGAACAGAGAGCATTTTTCAAACCCATACTGGTGTTGGCTTATGATATTGGCTCATGCCCGCGGCCGGCTGAACTAGGCTTAGCTAGTTTTTACTTGTTTTTTAATCAAAACTAGGCATCCTCAACAATGGAAATGCAATAATTACATATTGATAATAAAAATGCAAAAATGTTAATGCCTATATAAAAATGTATAGGTTGTTTATGCAGAGGAATACTAACATTTTACCAAACTATAAAGTATCAAACAATGACACCAAAACAAAAATCATAGTAATAACCAATCACCAATGTTTCTGTGTTGTATCGCATCAGTCTTGCTCTGGGCATTAGAGAAGTTCCATGTGGAACTGATTCCACCCATAACAAACTGCAACAGCACGAGCATGGTTTAAGAGGGCAATGGGTGCCAAATATAATGTAGTGTACATGTGAGAGCATTTCACAAACATCAGTATTGGTAAGTGGTGATGGGGAAATTTACAATTTTTTCATACAAAAGTATATGCTGTCAAATTTGACCCATTACACAACAGATGTAACAATAATAACACATTTGTACTCATAACATATAAAGAACATAAACATTTGTTATTTTTTTAACATTATATACATAATCAACCTCTCATAATATACATGCCGGTTCTGTTCATCATAATCAATAAAATAGATCACGTTGTGCCTATTTTGAACTAAAAATGATTTGTACATAGATAAAGTAATAATTTCATACATAAATGATCAAAGTAGCCTATGTACAGTCCATATATTATGGTTCTGGGGGAATTTACTTTACTTAGCAGAATACAACATTTCATTGGATGATCACTTTTAGTATTTACTAATGAATCCAAACACGGGTCACATTTGACCTGAGAAGATATAGGCTACACACCATTTTCTAACACAATAGGAGGGCTAAGCAGAATTTGCATAATGTTATACTTTGAATAATTTTCATGGATCAATAAACATGCGTAAACAATGTAACACAGTAGGCCTACTAGGCTATTTTTAAAGGAAATAACGTACTCTTCCATTTTATATGACTACAATGTAGTCTAAAGTGCATAGGTTATATTGCTTACTGTAGCTTCTGTAACCGACTGTTGACTGAAACTTACTCTATTACTTCAGCAGCAGCTTTCTTCAAATAGCTGACATTAAAAACTTTGGTTAGAGGAGCCCATCGCATTTCTGGAGTATCATCCAAACTGATGTTAACTAAAGGTGGAGCGAAATCTGCACGGCATGATATAAGACCTAACCAAAACAGTATTACGAACATGTTGTGTCCGCTCGAATGCATTCAAATAGGCTCAACATAAAAATGAATTTGACCAGTTCCACAACAGACTTCCGACTTTCGCAGAGAAGCGACGCACAGATCATCTGACAAAAGGACGCTGTCGAAATGTTTTTGCAAATAAGGGAATTTCCAACACAGCATGGAATTACGAATCTCATTAGGCTATTCCAATAAATAGCGCCTACTGTATACGAAAAACCTATATTATTTCCTTCATTGGTACAGATATTGCATATATTGGTAAGAATGGGCGTTTTTTCTATTGTTAGGCCTATATTAATTAAGGTAAAAAAAACAAAGGTATAAGCATTTCTTCTTATAATGTATACGGGCAGTAATATTGCTATTTCCACATATTTTGCAATGGCAAAATCATTGTTCAAATCATTGTTCAAATAATTTCTTTAAAGAAATACATGTTTTTCTATAACTGAAACACAAGGTGGCGCTGGTCGAGCATTTTTCCACTTAACACGGTTCACAGACTTGCAGGAGTGGCTTTGAGAACAGAAATCATTTCGTTTCATTTTGAGTCAGTGCATTATAAATTTCTACAGATAAATGAGGTCCTACGACGCACGAATTTTAGAGTACAGTTAGCATATATTTTATTTTATTTTATTAGTCCTATTTTATTTAAACACTGTATGCTTACATGTATTGTACATGTTATATGGTGTTGTTTTATTTGTTTTGTTTTTTTTCAAATTTGAATGGTCAAAATATTAGTTGACTATTCATTTCATTTGGTATGACATTACATTGAAGATAATTTATTCATAGTTCCATCCACAGTGGTGTGATCAAGCTCACGTTACACATTTACTTGTCTCACACACAGAACACTGTTCATTGTTCATATTTTTCCAATCAGAGTAACAATTCACACACTGTAGCCTGTATTGCAAAACTGCAGCATTTATCGTCCAGATAATTAAGTGCATATTTGCGTTCAATACGATGCCGTGAATATTACAGACATCAGCCACCTATGTGCTGTGTTCAATAACCACTAATATATTGATGTGCCAATTGATTTCCATAACTAGCTATATATGTCAAGTACTGTCTGTAATCTAAAGATATATTTTCACATACAGTGCTGCTGGTTGGATTATATAATGGTTAATATGCAAGTATGTGATGTTATGAGTGTCCTTGTTTCTACACATTAGCATCTATTCTTGTATCATTGAAACACAAATATTTTTCCTCCAGAAAAAAATGCTTTTTTAAATAGTTTTAATATATATCAACAATACTTTATAGACAAAATATTTACACTTAAACAACTTTGTGTTACATCTCAAAACAAAAAAGAAATGTCCCCAGTACCTTTCTTTAAAAAACTATTATGTTTGAATATTACATTTACTCTCGTCTTTTCCACAGACACAATATTTAATGCAAATACATTGAAAATTCTGCTGTCATTGGTTTAAATAAGTAAAGGCAACAGCATGAACTATATGGGCTTAACTTGACTATTTATTACTTAGCATGATGCAAAACAGGTGTGAGCATAATGCTATCATGTACACATTCTTTTGGCACACAGCAAATAACTATTTCAAACTCCCTGTAGATGCAATGCATATACACTCAGGGGGTCACGTATCAAAAATAGTGCTGTACAAGAGATAGAAACAAAATAATTACATGACATAACTTCACAGGAACTCAATCTAGTTGTACAAATAATAATAATTATAACAATATTATTAATAATACAAATAATAATAATAATAATAATAATTGTAATGTGTCACAGACCTATATCTAAAAAGCATGTATGGCTGCATCACTCTCTAAGAAACACGAGTGAAACATGGTATTGTGACTACGCCCTGAATTCTTGACAACAATTATAAACAGTTCATTCAACTTCCATTTTGCTGCAAGGTAGTTGGGTGAAAGGAACAATATAGTCTTGTGACTGTGCTAGGCAATACCATCCAGGCATTCATTTGGTAACGTTCTAGCTAAAGAATGGTTCGCTGTAGATGCGGAAGCTACAGATGCATTATGGGTAGGTGATCCACTCACTGATCAACAGCAGGTAATAATTCAAGCAGCATTTACAAGGGGGATTCTATTGAATCTTTACATTCATTACATAAGGGTGTGCAACGGGTGGGTCCAAATGGATGTGTGTGTTTGTGTGTGGCAGAGGATTACCACATTCTGGCTTTACATCTGACATTCATCACTAAGTGCAGAGAAGCCAAGCCAAGCAAAACAGCCGCTCAAAGTCTCTCGCACGCTCTTCCGCTAATCTTTATAATCAAGCGACTTCACAGTGTTTTCAGAGCTACGCAACAGCTGCTTCTTGAGCCTTAGCATCAGCCAGTGCTGCAGAGTGCCCCCGTTAGTCCCTGTTCAGTGTATGGAGAGCTGGCCGTCACAGATGGGGACACATTAGGGTTCGCAAAGAGCCTCTTTGCTGCACTCAGACATAGAACAGGGAAAAGAAAAAATGGCTGTGCTGTTGTAAACCACTCCAAGCCTAACATTCAGAGGGGCAGGATTCACAGAGGAACCGACCGGCTTACTCTGTGCCGTCCAAGTTCAGAGGGGGGACCTGTTTTAACGCTTGGAGCAGAGCGGGCGAGTCCATAGACGTCTGGTGGGGTACCGGGGAGCCTGCTCTGGGAGACATCACCAGAGATGAGGGAAGGCTCTCTGGAGCTGCGGAGGCACTCATGCCCGGGTAGACGATGGGCATGCCACCGGCGTACCAGCACTTCTCCAGCATAGGGAGGTACGCCGCCGCAGCCGGGGGGATGAGGTAGAAGGGCAAACAGAAGGGTGGTTGGTTGTGGGAGAAGCTGACGTAGCCGCCGGGGCCTCCACCCAGGGCCTCGTCCCCGGAGGAGTCCGACCGCAGCCGCTTGGCCGGGGGCCCGTTGGTCTCCTGCTTGATGTCGGCCAGGGAGTGCTTCAACTCCCCTGCCTTGCCGGGGAAGGCTTTGGGGTCACGCTTCTCCTGCTCGCCGCCGTAGCCGCTGTCGGTGTCCGTGTCGCTGCCGCTCCCGCTGAGCTCCCCCGCGCCGTGGGGGCAAGTCCTCTGAATGACCGGCACACAGTTCTGGGCGTGGCCCTCCAAGGCCCTCGCGGGGAGTCCGGCGGGTTTGTCCGGCTCCTCAAAAGGGCCGCGCACTTCCTCCTGCTCCTCCTCTTGCTCCTCCTTCTCCTCCTCCTCCTCCTCCTCCTCCTCCTCGCGGGGGCTGGCTCGGCGGCGCAGGACTTCAGCCGCTAGCTTGTGGATGTGGCCGATGACGCGCGAGGGTGTCACGTCGCGGCCCGGCTCCTGCCGGGTCACGTACTGTAGGACCTCACTGGCACACAGGTGGAAGCCAGAGCGGAACATCTCCTCACTGCTCTCCGAGCTGTCACGGCCATGATCACCTGGCGCCATCAACAAACAATAATCATAAGCACTCTCGCCATCATCATCGTGTCTGTCTGCCGCTATCACGGCATGTGCTCGGAAAATATATGTAGTGTATTATCATCCACCAATGATAATAAACTAGATAGAATATTATAGTGAATAAAGTGTCATCCGGATATCGTATCATTCTGTATTTACAATGGAAAACATACCAATATGCAGCCCATTCTGCAGGGCGATTATTTTCTGTTGCTGTTGTTCCAAGACAGCGCTCAGGGCTTTCACATGCTTGAGAGTGAGCTCCAACACCACAGCTTTCTCTAAATGACCCAGCGTCTAGAACAGGAAGACCTTCGATAAGCATGTTGATCTTTCTTATGTAAGGCATTCAGCAGCTGAACCAAGACAAACCCTTATGGGGAGCCTAAGCAGTTTAAAACAATACCAATAGTTTGTAATTTAGCAGACAATTTCAGTGAAGATTAGCAATAGAAATCACTAAGTTATTTCTTATATAGGCTATTTATCAAAATAAAATTATGTGGGTTCAAGGTAATGTCAAATCTGATTTTAAGTAATTTAATCAAAAGACAGATAAAAAGTATGCAGCCATTATGTCACAAATGAATACACAATCTAATTGATGCATGCCAATATCTAAATGATTATACATACTGTAAGTTTGAGATGTTCGGGCAACAAGTCCTTCAGCTGGGCAATGCATTCGTTTATTCTGTCACGTCTTTTCTTTTCAATCAGTCGGTGTGGCAACTTGTACGTCTCCTGTGTGGGCAGAATGTCGTCAATAACCGCCAGTGTGAATGCACGCTTTAATAATGGATTATGGACGCATAATACGCATAAGAATTTTGTATTAAATATAAACTTTTATTTACCTTGCTGTCATCCCCGCGTTTCATGCCCCTCCTGGGTTTGCACACGTAGGACATAGGAAAGTCCATTCTTTTAGAAAAATAAAATAAAATAAAAAATGAATACAAATTAATTTGTGTTAGCCTTTTGCGTCATTCTTAATGTTAAACTTTCACTGAATCATGTAAGTCTTTGATTTAAAAACATATACTAAGCCTATATATAATATAATAAAATATGCATGTAAAGATGACGAACATTCTTGTCTTACCCTTGCAAGTCTGCAATATCCAGCGCGGGGTGATTCGGCATACACGGAGGGGGTTGCGCACTTGTTATACTCTCCATTTTGGTTAAGCAAATTCCGAATACAAATGTTATCCTCGAAATGTCTAGAATATCTTCTGCAGCTGCACTCCAAAACCAGAAAGAAACGGCTCCTGTGGTTTAAAAAAATAAATAAATATATAGCCTATATTCTTCTATCCGGGCATTCTAAATTGCCTTTGACCGTGTAGGTTACTCCCACTTGGCGTATTCTACACGTTGTTATCGCAGAAATCCAAACTCGGCACTTGTTTAGAAGATCCACGCCCGACAATATGAGCGCTGGGTGGTTTTGACTACGTGTTAAATAAACCCTGTGACTACAGGCACGTCTCTCAGTTGGAGACTGACCCAGCTCCGTCACATGAGGCTCACGTGTTGGAAGTTGCTTTCACCCTGGAGTACAACCCATTTCTGTAGTTGAGGACGTGCACGGGAATGGCCCTCCCCCTTCCTTGAGTGGGAAGTGTCCCGTGTACCACCATGCTCCAGCTAGGCAAATATAATTCTAAGGGCTGAACGTGCACGTCCCCAACTCGACTCGACAACTGTTTACTAGACAGCAAGTGGGGCAGAATCTCAGTTTAAATGCTACCAAGTGTTAGTTTTATTAGATGAAATATGCAAACTTGCTCATTTCCTAATGGAATTGCCTAATCTAATACAAATAGTAACATGGAACAGGAAATGTTGCCTATACAAACAGCCAAATAGCACACTAATAGGCCAAATAGTAGCGTTATTATTAATAATTAATTAGGACTGATTCATTAATGTGCAGGGCTGCTTCAAGTTCTCGCTTTTCACAAACATGTTGATGTTAACGTGGCATCCGTGCTATTTCGAAAGCTACTGATTCGCCTTTACACGTGCACCTGTAATTTAGATGCGTATGTTGATAGTGGACCGGCTTGAAAACGGCTGGCGGCTAGCCTATACCGACTGAGCAGTCACGTTGAGCTCCTCATGGCCGCGACAACGAGGAGCAGATCCCTGCCGCTGACGTCACCCACGCACCCAAGTGAGCGTGCCTGTCTGATGTCCCCAGAAGAACCCCGGAGCGCCACCGGCACAGCTATAAATAACCCAACACAATTACTGGAACTATCAGTCCGTCTCTAGGAAACTCATTTGAGACACATTTTATTTAATGCTTATATAGGCGATACAAATGGACAGTGTATCCTAGACTTGTCCATTTGTGTCGCTTGTAGTCTATGCAATATTCTGCTAAAGCCGAAAACTCTACAATAGGCTATTCCAATATGAAGGGGGATACGGTAGGTAGGCTATTGCAGTTTGATTTCTAGAAGCCATAAAGTCCCAAATTACGTGTTTTTATTTTTTATTTGTATTTTTTTTTGCAAAGTCACACGTTACAATATTCCTGGCAGTGGCAGCTGAAGTGATCCAAAGTCAATTTGATTGCAACATCGGTGCTTATGCCTAGACAAGCCCAATGTAATGACTTTTCAAGAGTATATAAGATATAAGATACAGTATGCTTTTTGTCCAAGTAATGACAATTTTTATTTTATTTTTATTTACTGTTAATAGTTATTTTCTGGCAACATGTTTTTGTTCATCAGGCAGGTCATCATATTTACAGATTTAAGGCAATTTACAAGCATGTTATGCATGAAACAAACAACTCCTTTTAAGGCTAATTTGATGGCTAAGATTTCAAGCATTTTTGTGACATTTTGTGACCATTTATTACATTAGCCTATAGGCTTTATGTACAAAGGCATGAATCACCAGTAAGCTTACTGACATTTTGTGAAATCAAATATGATAAAGTATACAGTATATGTGTCATGGGTAAATTTAAAATCACAAAATTGATTGCACATTTTAAATGTAGTATATTGTATTTATATTGGATGGCAAATACATCCAATGAGATACACATTTACTCCAAATAATGTTTAAAGCCAATATAAAATACTATATGAATGCAGGTATGTGATCTGATTCATGAATATTATTTCCGAATAAGTTTATGCAATAGCCATTATCATTTAGACTGAAACAACCACACACAAATACAAATACATATAATACTATTAAAAACACTTGGACATGGAAAAAAAGGATACTCAAATTTTATATTTTAATACTGTAATATACAAAATGGCAATGCTTAGATTTTTCATTAGCAATCAGAACATTTATTTTCAGTGACACTGCTTTGATTTACAATATTTTCTGGAAATGCATGTCCATATCCAAAAACAATGAAAGAAGCAGTACACTGTATATACACATTGTGTCCCTGCCCAAAAAAAATACAGATCTGTTAAATTAATTAATGACAAACAGCATCTAAGACAGTGGCAAGTACTAAATGTATGATACACAATTCTAACATTAGAAATAGGCACAGATGGAAGAAGTACTAGAATAGATATCTAGGAAATAACACTAAGAAATTAAATTAAATATGTATTACAATACCTGTTGTAAATTCAAATCCTGAGCAAATAATAATAGCATGACATATACTTAAAAAAGTCTAGGTCTGGCTGATAACATATCATGCTAAATGTCTTTATAATTAAATAAGCACTCAAAGAGGATACCATTAGCTTTAAATTAAAGAAGCTATATTGCCCTCACACATGGCCATATCTCTATGAAGTGTCCTCTGACTTAAGCAGCATACACTTTTAAGAAATAAATACTCCAATAAAAAAGTAGAATTACGTTAAGTTCAGCATATTCATCATACTTTCTATATTATCTTAAGTAAAACAAAATAAAACAAATTAGTTTTCTAATTTTACACTTGCCAGAACAAAGAGAGTGCAAAGTATCTTCAAATTTTACTTAAATTCACACACAAATGAGTTTGCATATTTTGGATTTTGCATGACATACAACAATGACATGAAATACTGCTTGTCAAATTGGTAGCATAAATACAAAATAAATAAATCATACAAATTAAAAAAGATTCAAACGGGACAAATTATTTTTGCCCAGTCTACTTTGCGGTGCTTCAAGTTAACTCCTTAAAGGCCGTGTATTGAAAAACTTAATTTTTACATAAAAAATGTTAATTGAAGAAGAAGAAGAAAAAAACCACACACAAACAAACATTTGGCACAAATCCCTATTGCACTCTGACTTAGAATGGGGTTACTGAGTGTTATCTGTGTGGGGCTGACTAGATACACATAATAGTATTGTTATCTATTCTAGACTGTTTCCTACCATTACATCTTACACTCCTTAATAGCTACAGGATTCCTTAAGGGTATGCCACACATAAACATATAAAGTGTACACACACACACACACACACACACCCAGTTGTCAAGGTGCTCCTGCGCGATACTTAAGGGTTGGCGCGAACAGTCAATCTACGCAGGCTGCTGCGGGTTGACGATGTGTTGAGGATGTCCTAACAAACCAATCCTCTGCTTCTGTTTCCTCTGTTCTGTCATCTGAGAAGTAGACAGAGCTTTATCAAAATCTTAAATCACATAAGTTAACTCTAGCGGTCACAATACACATTGATGTGCCATGCTCTCCCACTGGGTTATAGGTCAAAATTCACCAAGTATAGGCTCTTGACTTTGCCCCATCTCTGCACCAAGAAAATAGAAGCACCTAAACGCTGTGTAATACTAAAACAGAAAGAAGTTTGTGTTTGACATCTGCGTCAACATACACACACAATGTCTTCTCTTCTGATGGAACACCACAGTATACAAGACACTAATAATGAAACTCAGCCAAAAGAAATTTCAGTGATCTTCTAAGTGTGTGTTGTGTAGCACAGACGTCAACATTTATGATAAGAGCAAGCACCCCTACCTCCCCGACCACCTCAGCATTTTGAAACAATAAAACAACTCAGAGAAACACAGTAATATTATCAGTGAGAAGAAAAGTGGCTATAAATGAGCACTTTAAAACATAAATAAAGGTGATGAAATAGTATTTAAAATATTTTAAGTGGGACATATTTACTGGGCTATGTTGTTGTTTTTTAACACCAATTATCGTATTTATCATCAGTTTGTCAAACAACATTCAGGGCATGAGAAAAATACAAGCTATTTGAAGAAGACTAATATATATCCCAGTTTTCATATATTTGTAATACACAACAGTACTGAACTGTATATTACTATGTTTTACCAATCGTCTTACTGATACTATCTTACATATGTCCCTGAACATTTTTAGCTGCACAATAACCATTTCCCTCTGTCTGGGTCAAAATGTCTCAATAACATTCACTTCCTCCTATGTACTTCTCATTTCAACAGTAAAGCCATATTTACAAATCTGTCTACTAAAAACATAGTGGGCTGTAACATTTGCCAGACGAATGGCTGAAAATACACTCAGTCACTTGACAGATTTCCAAATTACATTTGATGTTGTGATCTCGAAACACAAGCTTATTTATAATGCTTAAAGGACAAATGTAAATAAACATGTAGTTTCAAAAAGCTACAGTATTGATAGCATTTGTTAAATACGCATGCATTTCTACATCACGTTTGTAGATACATACATATATGTATATATAACCGAAACAGGGTAATCATTTGATATGTTCCTTTTCTAATATCAAACGGTATTTCTGGAATAAAGGAAAATTTCCTAAATGAATTGCATGCAAACTCAATATGAGTCCTTGCTTAATGACGCAAATACAATGAGGTTGCAGGCCTCATGAGCTTTGTTGTGAACTATGACTCACAGCCTCTTGATTTTAGCAAGCACCTTAAAGGGCAAGGAGCTGCAAACAAACAAAGCCTCTCAAAGCAACTTATGCTCATTTTGAGACCTTAATTTTATTGGCTATAAGCCTACTTGTGAAAGTCAACAAGCCATCTAGATGCTGCACATGCCATCTACACCATTTAAATCAAAACCTATTTCTAAAATAAATTAAGTGTATGCCACTCAATAAAAAAAGAACTATTGCATAATTATATAGTATAATACATTTCTTTAAATAAATATGATTCTGTATTTTAGTTAGGAGTTAGCCTCGGTCGATATTTCAGCTATAGTGGTTTGTGATGTGTCAAACATGGCCTTTACAGTCTCAAGGGACTTTGTAAATCATAATCTGTGGCAATCGCTTCTCACATACTTCAAAAGGACATGTTTTGAGTGAGTTAGAGCAGGTTTTTTCCTTATGTTGTTTGTTATAATCTACGGAGACTCGGAAGCGGAGAAGTTGACATCAGAACTTTTAACTACATGATAGGCGATACACTGTAAAAATAAATAGTTTCTAAAAAAAAAAAAAAAGAAGGATTTTCTGTCAGCATCGGTGCCAGATAATTACCGTAAAAAATTGGAAAATACCGTCATATAAAAAAAAATAGACAACTGTAAAAGAAAATAAAGATAATTCTCTGTACAATTTACATGTTTTTCTGTATTTTTCTGTCATATCCCATTATTAAACAGAATACTTATTTTTCTAAATGTTTTAGTACAGATAATTACTGTTACTATATTAAAACAGTGAATGTAAGACCATTCACATTCACAGCTTTTCACATCAAATGCCATTTGTGTTAAATTCCACCCAGGACCAGGACCCCAGACTCAAAATAACACCACCAACAAATACAAAAATGTCAAATGTTGTGGTGGGGAGTCTTACTGACATCACTTTTAGGGCTGCAGTAAAAACATTTGGATGTGTGACTTGTGAATCCCTACTACTCTTAAACTGGTTTTCCATAATGGTTTTGCACAAAATGCACAAGCCACTGCCCTGCTGTGGCCCGCGATTGGCCGCTCAGTCAACAGTTTAAAAGGGACATACATTATCTTTCTTTTTTTTTTTTAAACAGATAGTTCTGTTAAATTGTCATTTAAAAGCAGTTTTAAAAAAACAGATATTTAATGTATTAAATTTACACAGAATTATTTTGTTAAATCACATGACACATTTAAATAAACAGTATATTCTTAAAAATTGAATATGATTTCCTATCATTTTGACCTACAGAAAAAATAATAGTATAATTCATTGGGAAAAACCATAGAAATAAAAATGTTTTACAGTGTATATGATAAGATGATGCCACAGTTGGAAGAGATGGGGAATAGGGGTTCCTGGTCAAAATGTACCTCGTGATTATTTAAGTGATTGTTGTATAAGAAACTTTGGGGGACCTATATATTTAGAATTATTATTACAGTTTTAAAAATACTAACCTGTTCCTTCAGCTCGGTCAGTTGGCCTGAGAGGTTGGAAACCAGTTTCATGGTGGACTCCAGCTTCTCCTGCAGGTTCCGGATCTCATTCTGCTCTCCATCAGCATCGCTGCTTACCAGTGACATAGCCCTCATCCGTGGAAACCAGTCCAAGTTGTGCTCCTGGAATAACAGGAGTATAACCACAACTATGAACCATGTGCAGTATGTCAAAACGTCATCAATCATATTCATTATTTTTGAGATATGCTGGTTTTGTATTTGGATTAGTAATTTGTGCACTTCTTGGAAGCATTTTCAGATCAAGTGTGCGCTGTTCTACTGAATAACCTCTGAAAAGTCAGTATTGTCTACTGTTTTACTAGGTAGACCTGTCACAATGTTTCACCATAAGCTCAATTTAGTTTGGACATTCAGATAATATGTATTCTTAAAGCACAACCAAACTAATGCAATTTCTGTTTTTAAAATTGTCTGTATTATACAATACAATATATATTGTATTGTTATAATGAGAGTCATTCACATTTTGGGAAGTGCAATTATGTATATGCAAATGTATATATTCTGCATTGAGGTCAAGCTAGCAGAAAAATATAGAATTAAAATCGAAACTGTATAATATATAAAGTAATTTTCAACCTTCATCTACTGCAGGTCAGACAGTATTATATCCTAAGCATACATACTATGCTTCTCTGAAACATAGAGGGTAGCCTTTCCTATACTGCAGTTTCTGAAGACTAAGTGCATATGCTTTCTACTGTCAAGGAGGACCAAGGCTGCTCGAGGAACTAAAGTAACTACTGTGTCTTTGACCATGTAAATCACTAGCATAGACCAAAACATGTCACATAATGCAGCATGCATGATTAATAACTGTGATTTTTACATTTTACTATTTTATTTTTATTTGTAATCTTATTATACACATTCTATTTATCTTTTGTGATGGATTTTATTTCCTTCTTAAATGCAGATATCAAATTTATTTTATTACATTTTTTTGTGATATTCATTTATTTGTTTTCTGCCACTAAAAGTAATTGCACAAATATTCACAGAAACTGGTTTCTAGTCTTCACTCCACCAAGACAAACACAATGAGATAGAACTATTAACTTAAAAATCAAATCCTTTATGAGCTACACATAATCACGAGTATACTGTACCATATACCGTATGGAAAAGAAACACTACTATCCTAGCAAAACGGTTCCAGCAGTTATTAAACCGAAAGTACTGTAATGCATTATATTGTTTGTCTATTTACTTTGCTGCCATAATTTCTAAATTATTTTATGGGATACATTTGAATACATCGATAAATTAGCATTACTTATTAATACGTATAATAATAAGTAATACACTTATTTATTTGTTGTCAGAATTGCCCAAACTGTCAAATTAACTAATTTTAGAGTGTAGACTGCAACACATTTTTTGTTTTTTACAAGCAACAGCATTTGCTACAAAATGTTTTATTTAAATAATCTTCAACACATGTACACATATACTAACATTTACTGTGACGTAGACATTGGTTTCTCATGATTGTATTACATGTAAACATTTTTACTTTATAGAATGACTGTGCCACAAAAGCCAGCAGACACCAAATGAACTGTCCTGTTCCAACAGGCATGCAGCCAAAGGCCACTCAGTCTTCTAGCACTAGGCGACCACATGTCAGTGTTATTGTGCAGTGTTTCAACCTGCCTGCAAATATGTCAAGGTCATGAAACAGCATCTGTATTAAACACTTTCGAAAATAAAAATCCCAAAGACACCTCAAAGTATTCGCATAAAATATGTATCCTAGTTGTGAGGTGCAAGTGAATGGAAGAGGGCACTATAGTAGACATTGTATGACAGTGGTTCACAAAGTTGGAAAAGTCCCCATGTTTCAGTGGTTAAGTTAGAGATGTGGAAGCGAGCTCTGTGGCCACAGAGCACCCACAAAGGACTACTGGGTCAAACACTAGGCGAAGGGGAATCACACAGCAGTAAGATAATGAGCAGGACAGTCATTCTGAAAGAAGCCCAGAAATGCTGTATGCAGCTTCCACTTCCTGAATGCAATGAGACCAAGTGTTGATTTATTCCAAACTCTCCCTCCCCACTTACTGTATCAACACACATGGTTTAGCTTTCTGTCATTATGACTCGTTGTGATAGACTGTACATCCAGTCAGTATATAAAGTGGTATGGCCTAAGGAAGCATGGATGGAAATACAAATATGGTATTTTGCTTTTCTAAAAATGTCAATATTTCTGCTTCTGAAGGGTTAAAGAAAGCACTGGTGCAACTAAATGGAAGCGATTAACTGTATTAAGTAACTATTAGTTAATTAATACTGTTCTCTTGAAACAGCTAGCGTAAAGAGCGATAATTGGGTATGCAGCAAATTTATTATTTTAATCAATATTATGCTTGTTTGTGTCGATAGAAAAAGCTATTTAAAAGTTGTTAATTGAATTTTAAGGCTGAACAACCAGGAAACATACGGTAGTTGAGTGGAACTCATGAGTTTGAAGTTCTAATCTCATTCATTTTCAAGACAAATAAAAATGCCTTTTCCCCCCAGTGAATCTGTTCATTGCACAGTGCAAACAACCATTTGGTATGCAGTAACATAGATATAAAGATACTTTCCAAAGAACTCCGGCTTTTGCATACATAAATAACTGACACACCCGCATGCACCCAACTTGCAATGCAGCACTGCATTTCTTTCTGTATCTAGTCATTGCAGTTCTTGCTTCCAGCGGACTATAGGCACTGTTAGTCAGCACTGTACAGTCAAAATCCACAACATAGGGATAAGTAGGGATACTTACAGAAATGTTTAAGTCAATTTGCATTTCCCTGAGGGGATATCATCAAGCCTACTGTATATTCTACCTAAATACAGAAGTTAGAACTGATAAATACTAATATATATACAGTATATATATATATATATGTTTTCTACCAGTAGCGATTGCTCTAAGACTACAGGGGAAGCACAGATTGCCATACAATTTTATAAAAAAATACAATACTGTAATTAGATGTTTACCAAAGTATCTCTAGCCTATATTACTCAAGACAATGGTGGTATTTACTCATTACAAACTGTACAGAATCTGCACAATATTCATTCTCAAACCCTTTTCAACAATGTATCATATTGTATCTGACCAGACTAACAGAAAAATGGCTTAGACCGCTATTGAAGCTGAGCTTCAATGAGATCCTACTGTATGAGAGATTCAAGTGCGTTTTGTGACTATGGCAAATAGAGCTGAGCATCCATGACAGTCTATTTTCGCATTGGAAAGCGTTTACCGGACAGTATACTCTCTCTTGGTCCCACCTGGAAGCCTGTCTTCTCTATTTGATTATTGGCACATTTCTGAATGAGGGCGGAACCCTTAATAAACAGCCAATCATAGACAGAAAATTTTTTCTATTTCGTCTGTATAAATGAGAGCTCTCAAATCTCACATAAAATAATATTGTATAAAGAGTTCTGTTTGTTTGGTAATAACTTTTTTAATTGAGGTCAGTTTAATACGGCTAAAAAATAACGACCCACCAGTGATTTTATTCAAAAGCAACAATAAACAATATCAGCTATGTTAGATCTGTGCATCCCTTGTTTCTCAAAGGACCAGTCACAACTGGTTTTCTACATACAAAGTGCTAATTTCCTCATTTATGACGCGTAACCTGGCCTGCATGCTGTCCTTCATATTCACTAAGGCTAACACTTCCAGTAAGTAAAGGAGTGTTGTCATGATTCAGAACACTTCCATCACTGGTTCAATGGAAATGACGGAAGTACAATTTTCATTATTAAAACCACACGGGCCATGACAGAGAAACAGGATACACTGTGGTCTAAACAGTGATAGAAAACGTCACCGTCAAGCCGCACGCCACCTGACAAGCTGACAGCATGCCTTGTGTGCACTCTCACTAAGCCAATACATGGAAAAAAATGTACAATTAAAGTGTACCTTTAAATAACAACGTATATTTTCAGTAATGGCAGTGCGCAAACAGGCGTCTTGTGGGACACCGTGAGGGAGGGGAGCAGTGGCAGGCATTGCTGAACAGAGCCAATCCCCTTACAGCTCAGATGTGACGCTATCAGCCTGAGCCCTCCATTACCGACGTCACTCCCAGTCATTGTCGGAGTAATACCACTCCTACACCCCCTGCTTTCTCTTGTAGCTCCTTCCACATCCCTGCAGCGACTCAGATTGTGTTGCTGTGTGTAGGCGAACATGCTACAAATTTAAGAATCAGAAGTTACAGATTTAACACATTCATAACAGCTTGCTGAAATAGAGGTATTCAAACTAGACAAGTTATCTAGGAAAACTGGTATATTTGTGTGTTTATTTCAATATTTTTATTTGCCTTAGTGCAACTAAGAATATAGCATAACCCAATCTTAAACCATAAAACATTTAAAGATCGTGTAAACCAAATACAGAGAATTACTTGGAAATACTTAATATATGTTAGAAATCCATTCCTTTAAACATGTGAAAACACTGTTAACTATGTAGTATTGTAGAGTTAGACCGTTGAAACTGTATTTCATAATTTCTCTGTTCAGGATTTTTTTGGGAGGGCCAAAAAAGGGGGACAATATATGTAGATGGTCCCCCAATTTGCATACCCCTCCCCACCAGTGACGGTCCTGCAGAGAATGCATTGAAGAGCCTGCATTTGTGAAAAAAGATGTTAAAGCGAAACGTCTATGAGAGCGGTAAGGACGATTTTCAGCCATATTGAAATCGCCCAAAAAGGGGCTGGAGCCTGTCTATACGTACTCCACGGAACATTGGACACTGATTGGATCAAGATATTTAGAGGCAGGACTCAGCTACCATAGCGTACACTGGTAAAGTTGGAAAATTCCCTCCTCTCTCTTTCTCCCTTTGGCAGTGTGTCGCCCAATCGACCTAATGATCAAACCGTCCCTGCTCCTCATAACACCACGAAGATATAAAAGCATAGAGAGCGTTCGAATCAGATCAGTATCTATCCTGCTCCAATGCAAGTTATTAGCCTACTAAATTTACTGTCAGCCTAAAATTCCAGTCTAAACAGCCTACAATTCCATAGCTAAATCACTTACTGTCCTTTAACAGCCTACAGTCTGATAGCTATGTCTTCATTGCAGAAATAAGCACACAATGTGGTTGAGTCAATATGCATTATTTGAAAGCTACTGGTTTACTAGCCTAGCCTACCTGCTAACACCGGGCTGCCAAATCCAGTCGGCATTCTCATGTTCTCAGCATCCAAATAATCCAACTGTTTTTATGTAATCCAGTCCTCTTTCCAAAAGAAAATATAAACCACATACCCAAATGAAAAATCCAATCCAACAAGCTGTATGCTAGATTTGCTTGACAAGAACAGCATCTCACGGTATCTGCAGGTGTCATACCAAAACGTGGTCTGCTAAAAAGTGGTCTGTTGGAAACTTATTTCTGACCACAAGGGCACACACAGCCCTATATTATAACCAATCTAATCCTTTTTACCTGTATACATCTATTTAAAGTGAAAACACAACTCAGAAAATGCACGTCTACATTTTCCAATCAGTGTTCGGCTGAGGATACCTTTTTGGCACAACACCGCTGTAAGGAGTTTACCGTAGAACACGCAATGGGTGTGGTTAAAGCGCCTTCTGCTGACACGCCCAGCGTTTGAGAATAAATGTTTGATTAGTTCAAATTTGGCTGGGTGGTTAATATTACCTTTTTCTGTGGTATGACAAACTCAAATCACAAATTAAAGTCTGGTTTACACAATATTTAACAAAATACAGAAATAAAATATAAAAATAGTGCCCCCTTAATAAATTAATAATGCAACAGGATTTATTAAAGGGCACATTCCATGAAAACCAAGTATTTCTAGTTGTTTTTGGAATTAGTCAAGTCGAGGTGACCCGGAGA
>JAODUE010029557.1:0-21744 GCA_027564755.1 Amblyopsis hoosieri
ACACACATATATATACACACACATATATATACACACACATATATATACACACACACACACACACACACACACACACATACATACACAGTATATATAAAAAAACTACACACACACACTCAGATAAATATTGACACATAAATGACAGATAAATGCTAAAACAGTGACAGAGTTGTGGGGTTTATCATGCCAAAGACAAAACAAGTCATCCATGTTAGGATAATAATGCAAGCAAAATCAGCACCTAAGCAAATTCACTTGCGTAGACTTGCCTTGCCGTCGGTAAGTTTGTCTGTTTCACTTTTGCATTTGTTTCAATTTATCTTTTTGAAATGTTTACAAGTTGTATGGCACTTACGTCAGATTATTATGGTTCCACATACAATAATACAGTAGATTGAATATAAATAGAGAGCCAAAGGGAAATGTTAGGTATTTTAACACGTTTTGCTTTGGGGGAGCAGAACAAGAGAGCACCTGGGTAAGAACAGGGGACCTCTTGATCTGCAGTGAAACGCTCTACCACTGTGCCAAACCCCGATTGCTATCACTATTCCATAATTCCATTGTAATGCACTAGCTGTCTAAACAGGGCACCTAAACTGGCTTTCCAGGATTTGATTCTGCATCCTAAGTTCCACTCAAATGTTCATGTAATTACACAGCACTCAGCTAGCACAAATATTTAGTTCAGGAGGACGGAGGTCCATTGATTAAATCTTATAGTTAGATCTACTTTCCTGTATTGATTGTTTGAGCATGGAAAATAATATATTTTACTTTGCAACATATTAACAATTTAAAAGAAAGAATTTTAACGGAAAGCCTGAAATGCATTCCAATCTACTATACGCAAATTGTTAATAGCATGATGCTGAGAGCATACTAATGACACTGTAGGACAGTTTAAATGATGACCAGCCAAGAGGAAATGAGATCATATTAGGATGTCAGGGCAGTGTCATGACGATGGATGGCGTTGCCCATGGTAACGGCCATAATGTGGGATAACTTCTCCATGACAACTGCATAATGACGAGACATTATGTAAGCCAATAAGAGATCAGAAATTTCAAGATAGTTAGAAATGAGAAGCGTTCCATTTAAAACTATATGTCAGAGATTCCAGTTCTAGTATTCTACAACGTATATTTATTTTTTTAAGATTTGGGTTTTCACACACTTCATATATTGCCTAATCCAATTCAAGGTTCATGAACGGATATTCTGAAATTTTGACATTGATGATGTCAAACCAGTTTTGTAATTCTGAATTAATCTTTACAACTTTTGATGGCCCTTCTTATGAAGTTTTCTCAGAAACACCATAATGTGGCCACAAGTAATGCCTGACATCAAATGGTAACTTGTAAACACCCCATGGGAAAGCCTCGTTCGCCCAGAATAGAGATATGAAATCTCTGCATACACAATACACATGCATTAAAATACACAAACACATGCATGCACTACCGGTAATACCAATTCGCTCCCCCTCACTCTCCCCCTCTCATATACACACACACACACACACACACTCACAGTCTGTGATAAAGAGCAGACACCGGCACTGGTTACAAAGACAACTTGTTTTTGTGTCTCGACAAGCTCACACACACAGTGAACATAACATGGTGCCTAACATGGTCTCATCGCCCAACTAGCAGCCCTTTGACAGAAGCAATGCTGGAAAGTTGGAATGTGACTATCTCTCTACCAGCAAGCTGCCTTTGTGCCCGTGCCTTGGGATTCCACATTAGGAAACATGAAGTCACTTTGCACACACATTCAATCGCATTGTTCATAGAGTGAACTTTGTTTTAGAGCGCAGTCTCGTACAAAAAGTTAAGACTAAGAACATTGTGGTGGGTGATGTTTCAAAACAGTGTGTCTTATGTGGTTTGTGATGTGTTACCAAAACCAAGCGGTTAAAAGGAGTTGCATTATAAATTTGACATCCTGCTCACAGAAAGGTACTGTATACCATTTAGTGTGTTGAATAGCCTACCACCAGCAGAACATATCTACACTACAGTATGATGCAAAGGACAAAAGGGGACACGTGTTTGGTTCATCGTGCATTACATAGCTGGCATTCTGCCATGTTCTGCTAATGCTGGACAAAACACGCCAGGAGTGTACTGTAGGATTGTGGGTGTGAGCTTGTCTTGTTTCAGTCTTCAGGCTGCGCAAACACTGCATACGTATGTGCTAACTGTACCTGGTTAACCATTAGCTTTTAACAGACGAGAAAGAGCAACAGGAAATAAAAAGGCAAGTTATTAAGAAAGCTGTGTGAAACTGTCGTTATAGAACATTTAATACAGTATAATGTAACCTACTGTAATATGAAATAGTCGTATGGCAGCCCAAGAATTGCATCCAAGACCTCTTCCTTTGTACTCTAAATTATACTAGTTTAATATGAATTATTGAGCCCAAAAAAAGAACAGGCATTCAAGAAAACAGAATAATTAGTCAAATTGACCTCTGTGGTATATTTGGAATTGTAGGGTTAGGGTTAGTAAACGGTAAACACAGAAGGTGGTTCATATTTCCTACCCCAAAACCCCCCTCCTCCTGAGAATAGTCCTACTTTGTAAAGAGTGGCAGCACCTTCATTTTCAACAGCAGTTAAAGGAATTACATGTAAAAGGATAATGTCAGCAGAGTCAAACTATGTATACCCATTTTGTGTTTCACAAACAAAGGCTTTCCTTAGTGCACAGCAGCAGGATTCACACCCACATTCCATATCAAACACAGGATAATGACCTACCAGGTCACAATAAAATACAGCATTGATGATGATCCTACTAGACCCCGGTCCAGAACTCCTCAGAACCTGGCCACAGAACATGGTTGTCTATTCTCTACGGTTATCATGTCACCACCAATGGCAGACTCAGGTTTTAAGAGTTGCCACTTCAGTGTTGTGAAGGGGGTTATCTTACACACATGCACTGCTTAGTCACCCTGTGTAGTGGTGCTACAATTACAGTCATGACGCCACAGCTGTAGAGAAGGTCAACTGTGGTGAGTCAAAAGGCAATACTGTGCTGGTTGGGTGGTTTGGTGGGTGGGTGCATCCCACACAATACAACCCCAGACAAACGGCATCATCCCAGTGTCAGTCAGTACCGTGATTCCTTAAATGAGCATGTGTACCCATTTGTGTGTGTTTGCGCATGCAACGTGCGCCCGTGCGTGCCTGCAGGTGCAGACTAGATAAAAGATCTGTGCTAGGACAGTGATGGTGTTACTAGCCTAATTGTTTAAGTAAGCCACCTTGTTTTGCTGATTGAAGAAAAAAAACATGGGACACTGAGGTCAAGCTGGAGCTGATGTAATGTCATGTGATTTGATAGTTTTACTGACACTCTAAACCAACATTCCTCACTTACTATTGGAAAAATAGTGCTACTGTACTGTACTGACATCAGGCCTTGGCCTCTGTCTGCTGTATTCTTGTCAATAGCTACCATTCACTGTTCAGTGTCTCTGACCCAGTGTGCTCTGTATTGGATCCATCTCTACTTGTCACAGGCTAGCATGAGAGGGCACTCGCACATGTACACAAAGCGGTATGAACCCAATACATTCACAAATGTCCCCACACACAAAGCTACATTATGCAGCTACTGTAATTGTGACAATGAATACAGGCGGTCATAGGCCTGTAGCTATGGTGTTTGCAACCGAGCGGTGAAGCTAGCGTCCTCCGCATGCACGCATGCACACGCGGATACTGTTCACAATGATGTTGGCTCAACTGAGAGCAGTGTGAGCGATTCAAGTTCACACATCCACCTAACAACTTGGCAACTGACTCAGCTGGACTGGTTGGTTCTCATTACAGAGTAGATGCATTGTGATTAGACAATGTATGGAAAGGAAAAATAAAAATAAACACTATCGTAAATAAGCTGACTAAGGTAACCGTTTTTTCTGCTGCTGCTGGGGTGAAGTATTCATGATCTTGCAGAGAGGTTATTAATCACTACGGTACAGAGTCCAGCAACTGAAAACTGCCTACGAGAACAACCACGTGACTATTGTCAGAGGCACACTGAAATTAAAATTCTGATGGCAGGGCAACTTGAATACGATCTAATTTTTCATGTTGTAACTGGCAAGGTTCTCGTTCACGTACATAGCAAGAACACAGCATCTCCAGTTCAGAACACCTTCAGAACCAGCCCGGTACACAGATAAGCCAAAAGGCTTGCCTAACCAGGCCAATACTGCATTAATAAATGGAGATGCATGTCATAACATTTCTTAGAAGATATCAGAGAGGGGGGTATATGGTTGGTGCTGCCCTGAGGCTTATAAATCTGCTTGGAACCACAGGACAGCAGTTTAACTGTTCTGGTGTAGTAGTCACCATGGAGATGCCTTAATATTGGATAAATGTTATTGCTGTAATGCTGGATAACCTCTTATACTCCCACAATTGTCAACGATCATACAAAAAATACAAAAGACATTTGAGCTTCACTGAACAAATATTAGTCTGTCAAATGGAGAAAACGACTCAAATATGTAAAATTGTATAGATAAGCATTAGGCAGACAGAGTGGCCCTCAACCCTGGTCCTGGGGACCCCGTTCCCTGCAGGTTTCATGTTCAGACAAACTAGTATTTTGACGATCACCACGTCAGATTAGACAAACACTGTGCCATAAAATCTTGACGTCTTAGCAGGGAGACCGGCCACACCAAACGTGTGACAGCGACCCATCTCCCTGCTCCCACACACCTGATGCAAATTAAGCCGTTATTACCAGTCTCTAAAGAAACCTGATGAAGACCTATTCATTTGAATCAGGTATGTTGAAGTAGGCAGTGTTTCCTCAATAGTTGAGCTACCTTTCAACAAGACTATTGTGCAGGCAAATGGTTAAAATGGTAAAACAATGAGACAAATACTGAAAACAAAGGTGCATTAAATAACTAACCTAGTGGAAATTGGTTTTTGGCATGTTATTAATAACATGAGTCCAAACATAACTTTGCTAAACATGTGGAGGCCTGTTATTGTCGAGGCCTTGTATCTTCCACTGCCTCTTAAATCAGATAAAACACATGCCACCACTAGTTTAATTTATGGGATTTCCCTTTAACGCATTATGCACAGTATGGTTGTGATCACTGGACAGTCCAACTTTGTCGTGCACCTATTCTTGGGGGACATGCAAGACCAAGAGCTGTTGTATCTTGGCATTTTTCCATTTAAGCGTCCACAAAATTTCCTCGCAATAAAGCCCCATTATCAAAGCAATTGCATTCAGAAGAAAAAAAAAATTAACACCTATAACTTGTTTTTACAATGAGACCTATAATTTGACCATAGTATCCATACGGTTCCGTTTTGGGCTAACAGAATGCAAATAAATAAATCACCATAGGCATAGCTTTGACAGCTCATAGCTGGTCACACTACAAATTCGTTTTTGGGGAATAAAAAAAACTAATGTATGCCGCGGAGTGTTTCGTGCAAGTCTACGGTATTAATATAACGTTTACGCAAAATGTAAGCTATCCTTTTAGATGTTTAAATAAAAGTGCCGTAAGTGTTAAATAATTCGGTACATTTGCTGACTGGACTTATTACAGCTCTGAAGCGAAACCACGTTAGATTTGGTTGTGGAGAATAAACTTGCGCTCAACTCTTTCCCAATATATGGCTGTGTCAAAGTTTTAAGATGTAGGCCTAACTGTGAAACACTTTGAAGTCTGCTTACCTGCTCTTCGCGGTCACCTGTGGAGGAAGCCATGTTGAATTTTTGGACTGATCAGCCTTGATTCACAAGTGTAGGCTATAGTATGCGGTTGACGTAGTGTCAACTAAATCCATGAAAGTCTCAGTTATTGGTAAAACCTCAACGTAATGACACCCAACTCATGGAGTAGGCATATTCAACAACTTGTGACCGTTTCGCTGTAGTAGCCTAACCTACAGGTGAAGTGGGCAGAGTCAGCCTAGTCTTGTCAACAGTGATCAAGTTCCCGATCGTGACACTAGGTGGCAGTATTGTACCAGACTTGCGCCATCCAATTTTGAAAGCAGCCGTCTTGCAAGTAGCGACACACCTTCCCCAGATGAGCGAGAGGCGAACCTACTTTGTGATTTATCTGATAACCGTTTTTAAGCAGTGTGCCCGTGCTGGTTGTAGTCACTACGTTTGATTAAAGTAAGTTTTGTTGAATCCCGTGTTTGACGAGGTAAACAGCATATAGCCATTGCACAGAGTAATTTTATTGTCAAAGTCATAAAGGGGCATACAGGCATTAGAGTATCAAATTTACTGGCTATTGGCATATAGGTGGTTAATCTGCTGCTGGAAGACCGCCTTGAGTTCTACCCTCTTCGCCTTTAGTGTAGGGGTTAACAGGCCATTCTCAATGCTGAACGGCTCTGGGTTGAGATGCACGTTTTTCACCTATGGATTAAAAAATACAATGTCGTTTTGTTGCACAGCTACATTGACAGCATAAGATACTTTCTTTGAAAATTTGAGGTACAGCATATTCAGATTACCGAATCCTTCCAGAGTAAAGCTTTCTATATTATCTTAAATATTCACCTGTTCAAAGGATTTAAGTCCAGCTTCCCTGCCAAGCTTGGCCATGTCAACAAGAATTGCCTTTTTAATTTCCTGCAATAAAGTCAAACTAGACTTACAATATGTTCAGAAACCCAGAAGATATTAGGTTCTGTAGAAGTAAATATGGTCACCTGACCAAAAGTCTTACAGAGTTCTGGCAGAGTTCCTCAATTTTGCCTTTTATTCCTAGCTTTTGGGCAAAGCTTGGAAGGACATCGGGATCAGGCACCACAATTGCAACCAGGCAGGACTAAAGAGATTATAGTCAGCATTATGTACCGTTCATGCATACAGTAGATAAGTCAAGTGTGCCAGTTTACCTGTAGACTGTCTCCATGCACAAACACTTGCGCCACAGGTGCACTGCGTACATACACATTCTCAATCTTCTCTGGTGCAATGTACTCTCCTTGAGCCAGCTTGAAAATGTTCTTTTTCCTGTCAATGATTTTAAGCACTCCACTCTAGTTGGAGGAAAGTAATGAGTTAGCGCATGCTCAGTTTACAAACATTCAGTGAAGTAAACCATTTTAAGTGCAAATCTTACTGGCAGCCATTTGCCAATGTCTCCAGTATGGAGCCAGCCATCTTTATCCAAGGCCTCTGCAGTCTTTTCTGGGTCTTTCAGGTACCCCTTGAACACATTCTTACCCTGTATGCAGACCTGGAACAAACAGTTGCTTTAGTCTTCATCGTTGGCAATATTACTCATTTTTATAGTTGACCAGGCTTGTTCACTTACCTCTCCTTCACCGTTTGAGGAGAAGTAGTGCATCTCTTCGACATCAACCAACTTCACCACATTACAAGGAAACGGGACTCCAACATGCCCTGTGCGAGGGAAGGCGGACAGTGACAACAGCCAAGCTTGTATTCATTTGGCATTAGTTTGTACAGTGCCATATCAGAAGCACCTACAGTTTAAGTCTCATTAGCATAGAACGTCTGACATTTGTACATGCATGCAATTCCACTCCGAGTTCTTCCCTAACAGAACAGCCATTTGGGACAAGAAAAGCAAAATAAGGCCATGTTTGGAGCATGCTCTACAGACATTGCCATGCGTTTAGAGGGGACCAGAAGAGTATTAACCGTGGGTTGCCGTCTAGGGTACAGCATGTATACAATTAGTCTACTTACCAGATGTAGCATCTCCTGACACTGTAAAGGTACAGCCAGCGGTGCACTCCGTTTGACCATATCCCTCAAAGATCTGAGAGAGCAAAGCAGAGCTATATTAAAGGGAAATGGGAGCAATGGTATGATAACATGCAGCAATGCCAGGTGAGTCGCCTTCAACTGTTACTGTAAAGGTTGATTTAGTTGAGGGCTGGAAACCTCAATGGCAGTAGACTGTCAATCAATTCCAGTCACATTGAGATTTGAACTGTCATGATAAACTATGCACCTCTCATTCTCCCTGTTCATGGAAGTTTGAAACCAGTTTAAGTAGTAACTATTTGATCACCACTAGTCATTTTTCAGACAGTAATATTACCAATCCATGCATTGCTGCATTTCAATAGCTAGATTTCTGGTCCTGGCAAACTAGTAGGCTAATTGAACCAACCTGCAATGCTTTCACTTTCGCTAATTGATGACTCTAGTTTAACAAACTGGCTACACAGGTTGTGGTTTATCAGAAAAGGTGAGACAGGGTAGTGATTGTGAAAGTAATAAGTAAATAGTTACTTCACAATTCCTGAGTAACTTTCCCCAACACTGGTAGATTATAAAAAAAAAGTTGGCTTTTCACATTTCTGTACAACGACAGGCTTGCATTGACTCGTGAGAAGAAAGTAGTACGAATTTCTACCTGACAACCTAGAGCAGCCCGAAGTAAGTTGAGGACCGATGGAGATATAGGTGCAGCGCCAGTCACAATGAGCCGCACACGCCCCCCTAGAGACTCCTATGAACAGGACAAAGCAAATTAGCACCTTTGAGGGTGCCAGTACTATGACAACACAATCACATCATTGTGTTACAGTACCTGGACTTTCTGAAAGATGAGCTTGTCCCAGATGCTGTTGTTCCTGATGATTCCCTCCTTGACCTCAGCATATTTCCTTTCTACTGCCAGGTTCAGCAGCCATCTCTTAAAGGGAGTTGTTGCACCACTCTGAACCTGTAGCGAGTGTTATTTAGCACTGGTGTTACACCAATAGTAGGAAGATTCAATCGTTAGCTTGTATGGCATGCAGAGGCTACTCACTTTGTCATAGACACGGTTAAGGAGTCTGGGTACCACTGGGAAGACCGTGGGCTGTAATGTCTTCATGTCATCTGGCAGTAGTCTGATGTCTCCTTGGAAGAAGCCCACCTTCCCACCAGCAGCATACAACACTACCTGGAACCAGATAGCAGCCCCTCAGACTCAATGCACATGTCATTGTAGCAGCACTCATTTTGACCCTTACCTGCACAACTCTCTCAAACATGTGAGCCAGTGGCAAGAACGAAATTGTGACATCCTGAGGTGTTGGAGTGATTGTGCTCTGTTGAGACAGACTGTTATTGAACACAACCATTTAACAATTAAATGTCTATGATCCAGTGGACACGTACCTCAAAGCTTTTGACTACACCTGCAGCATCAGCTACTACATTCTCATGAGTCAACATCGCTCCTTTGGGGTTCCCTGGGAAAGCAAGGGCAGTCCTGTTAGTCACTTAAAATGTAATTGACTCTACAAGACAATACAAGGAGTATATTGAAAAGTTAAGTCACCTGTGGTGCCACTGGTGAAGCATATGATGCTCAGATCCTCTGGCTTTGGTGGCTGATTGGGAAAGTCACAACATGCGTTACAGCCAACTTATGTAGTTGTGCAAATAAGTATACTTTAGTGTATAAAAACTTACAATTGGTCTTTGTAGGTTTTTTTTCCCCAGAGCCTGAAGGAGAGATTCAGTTACATTATGCACACCTAGCAATATCTGCAGTGATGCTTATTATCCAAAGTAAGTGCAATCGCATACCTCAACATCCTGCATTGAAAGGACGTCAACGCCACATTTTGCTCCTCGCTCAATCAGGTCGGGGTCAAAGGAGTCCATGAGGACAACAGTCTTTAGTACAGCCGTGTGCCCCTTCTCTCGGTTCTGTAGCAGCGCTTCAGCTTTACTTTGGCTGTCACACAGAACTGTGGAGATCTCCGCTGTAGAGCACATTACAGTGTGTACAGTCAACCCACCACATTTACAAGCTCAGTGACAACACCATATTGTAGTCCTTTAAAAAAAAAAAAATGTAAGGCCACCAACATTCTGCACGTCAAGTGTAATCTTAGTACATCTACGTTAAGTATTATGTAATACAGGTAGGTGAAGTATTACTGCATGTGATAAAGTAGCCATCACCCCAGGGATGATCAGAATACAGCAAACACTGGCCTTTTAATTAACAGCATTACCAGTACCAAGGTAGGACGAGTACAGAGTGGCTCCAATTACCTTGGTCGATAATGAACACAAGCGCCTCTGGTCCCAGAGTGTCGTACAGGGGAACAGCCACCATGGAGTAGGTGTAGCAGGCCAACTCACCAATAACCCACTGTCAATGACATGAAAGATATCTTTGCCAAAAGACATTGTTGGTTAAAGTATAGACTATATGGGCTACAATGACTTACCTCAGGCCTGTTCTGGGCAAAGATGCCAATGAATGTATCAGTGTTAGGTTTCAAGCCTTTATGGAGTAGTCCTGAACCTAGGTGCTCAGCCCGGTCAGACACCTTCATGAAGCAAGAGGGACATGTCAGTTATGTTGTCATGCTCGTCAGTGAGTCATAAGGCAACGCTATGAAACCTCACCTGCTTGTACTTGAGCCACTGGTATGGTTTTCCTGGCTTTCTGTAGCCCAAGCATGGCCCATTACCTGCATTTGAGAGGGTGGAAATAAACTCAGACCTCAAGCCAAATGGTAACTCTAGTAGGATTTAAGCCATTGCATTTATGCTGCATTACCTTTCCATAGCTGACCAGTCACATTTAAGTTCTCAGGATAGGCATGTTAACATTTATATTTTGTTCTGTCAACATTGCTGGAGAAAACTGATTAAAACCCAGAGACTGGAAGTTACCTGAAACCCTCATGCCCCTCTGGAAGACCTCGTAGAGGGTTGTGGCGTCATCATAGTAGTACGACATCAGGACATTGTTGTTATCTTCCAGTAGAGCGCTCTTCCTTGCTCCACCCTGTGACGAGCATTAGATAACCAGTGTCCCTTTGACGTGGCTTCCATTCACACCGTGCAACAGAAACGGTCAGCCCGTGATACAGGCGAGGTTAAGCTCACCTTGAGTCCCGTGGTCTGGGCGAGGAGGTCAACAGGCGGACGGATCGGCTGGGGCCTGGTGTTGAGGTATAGCAGGGTGGCAGCCGCCAGGGCAAACAGGGAGATGATCGCCGGGAGGGGCAGGGGCGAGAACAGAAGCTGGAAGAGGAACTCCATGCTGGAGGAGAGTTCAGGTGGAAGAGCTTCTCAGGAACATTGGTTAGCCCACTCAGCCGTCTAGGCGAGACGGCTCACAAATGCAACATATGTCACCAGCTACTAGAGCTCAGTGCTTTAAGATAAGTGCACGGTCAAAGTCATCGTTAGGCAATAATCCTCCTTAATGAGCACAGATAAGCAAGAGAAATGTTCTCAAGAGGGCTATTAAGTTAGTCACAATAGTGAAATAGAATAATGCCAGAGTTAGAACTTCAGATTTATTTTGTTTACCAAATGATATTCAATCTGCTTGCTTGGAACAATTCAAATTGGTAATGTCACCTTTGTTCAAAATATGGTGACAGTGCATAAGAAATTATAGCCAGCCAAAAAAAAAAATTTAAAACAAATGAAAGTAATTATACCAGAGCTTTTGAAGTAGTCACAACAGCTCCCCTACCTGCTGCTGGTCAGCCGTTTCAGGGTCTCAGGCTCGTCTCCAAGTGACTGGGCTGGCGCTTGGTGTATCGTAGAGCCCCTGATCTGCAGAGTGATACAAGCTTAAAGAGATAGTTAGGGAACCTTTGAACCTTATCCACAATCATTCCTGCTGATAGTGTGTGATTAGACATCAAACTGACACTTTGAAACAATATTAAAGCCTGTTGTGCAATTGATTACACTCACCTGAAGCATAGCTTTAAAGCAATCATACAGTAGCCTACAAATTAAGCTAGTGTAATAGACTGTAGAAAACAATAGTGCATTTTCATAGTTTGCCCTGCTGAGCACTGAAATGGAGAGAAGGTCTTTCAGCTGTGTCATTATGACAGCCTCAAAGATGCAAGACTTACCAACTACGTGAGGTGGCAAGACTCCATGTTCAGAGTCAAGACATTTCACATTAGGAATCATATCAGTAACAAGACATTTAGCATTTCATCACCAGCAATTAAGTACCACCACAGAGCATGTGGCCTAGCTATGACTAAGCCTGTTTTAAATGTATACACATCTACAGCAGTAATACATAAACACAGTAAACATAACTTCTAAAGTGCATAAAGTCTGATAGCAGATATCCTTTTTGTTAGCTGTATTGTATTGTATTGTATTCGATTCAAAAAGCCAATCTAGACGGTTACCTGGAAGGATTAGCACAGACAGCTAGTTGTCCTGTGGGAAACCTCAGGGGAAATGACAGTGCAGCTTAGAGCAGCATCACCTAATATCTGAGCTGCCACCTGTGTTAATTAGCACATCCAATCGCACACAGGTGTGCCATGTTTGACACCATTCAGCACCACACCAACTGACCTCTCAATCAACACCTTTTGCTAGAATGTTCTTATAATCATTTGTATGGCTTATGTATGAAAGCATTTCAGATAAAAATATTATTCCACAATATGTTGAGTTTACTGTAACTTCAATCAACCCAATGTGCAACTGAATTAACTTGATTTATACTGTGTGTTTGAGATAATGGGCAGAAGTACAAATACAAATAACTGTATGTAAGTCTAACTGTAAGACTAACTGTAAGACAGACTGATACCCCCAGTCTCCAGTGCCATGCAACAGTTATGTACAGTATCAACCCTAAAAAAACACTTGACCATAATTGCTTGACTAAAGGGACTTTATTTGGCTGTTGTTTCTTTTGCTTTAATCTCATATAACTAACTGCTGAGTGGCTGACATAGTCTCTACAACTCCCTCTGTATTAATAATCACAGGGTTTCCACAACTACATGCATTTGTGTGCATTACTTCAAAATAGTGGGCCAGGTTGGAAATCTGTGGTCTTGAAGTTTGTGTTCTATATGTTGTCAATATGTCTATCCCAATTAAACAAAAATATAAACCTATAACATAAAACACAAATCAACACAAAACCCTTTCTGGCTTTGCCTTACAGACAGTATGTTCTCCACCCCCCTCCCTGTTTGAGATATTCCCATGTTCCCTACCTTGTCCTTAACAAAGGTCCAGCCTTACCAAAAGGGTATTTAAGCTTGGTAACAAGAGAGCAGGTTGAGTCTTTGCTGGCAAGCACCAGGCCACACTAGCAATGTCCGGTCCGACATCATCGCTTCTCTGGACGTTGCTTATGGCTGCCGCTACCGTCTCCATCAACGCCACAAATGAGACTCATTTGAATAGGCTGCTGATCGGCTTCCAAGCGCCATGGAACATATCTTTCCCTTTTAGTGCCCAGAGGTTGGGTTCAGCTATGCAGATAGCTGTGGATAAAGTTAACAGTAATCCCTCCTTTCTAGGGAACTACAGTCTGGATTTTATCTACACAGATTCCAACTGTGATTCCAAGACTTCTTTGGGGGCATTCATCCACCAGGTGTGGAAGGACAATGTGTCTGCCCTCTTTGGTCCTGCCTGTCCTGAAGGAGCAGAGGTAGGTGATTGTGATGCTCTAACAAGGTGACTAAAGGTTATGGTGTGATTTTGTGATTCAATGCAGTGAGTTCTGATGTGGACTTGCTTGTGTGTCCCGGTCCCATTGTGGTATGTGATTGTCACTGGTGGCACCTATAATGGGATATTTTAATTGATAGGCTCTGTTGTTTTAAGAAACCGAGTAACCGTTTAATTTTTTTTTAAAAAGTGACACCGTGACCAAAATGTTAAACCTTCTCATTTGGTTTCAAGGTTACAGGTCTAATTGCATCAACTTGGAACATCCCCATGTTTGGCTATGTAGGGCAATCATCAAAACTGGACAACAGCATAGTTTATGATTCCTATATCAAAGTTGTCCCCCCTCTTAAAAGAAGCGCAGAGGTCCTGGTGAAGACACTGGACTTTTTCGGTTGGAGTCACGTGGCTATGATCGGAGGTGGATTAGACTCAAACACTTGGGACAAAGTTGATGCTCTGTGGAAAACTATTGAAGATCCACTTAGAGCCAATTTCAAATTGAAAGCAACCATCAAGTTTGACACAAGCAACAGCCTTCTCATCTACCGAAATGTGAAGTACATCTCAACAGTCGCCAGAGGTAGGACCTTTCTCAACTTTGAGTACCTAGAAAAGCGCTATATAAATATAAGTTGTTATTATTATTATTCTCTGGAGTCTAAAATTTGAATGCAAATACTATCTAGTAGATTCAACGAATGTTTGAAAGTTGAATTCCATTGCACTGGTCAGGCTGTTAAAAGCAAATACCATCTGTCCTTTTAACTTCAGAACCTATATATCTATATAAGTAGAGAAAAGAATATAGGCATATACAGAACATATACAAAAAAAAAAAAATATATATATATATAGGTAAATAAAACTAAATAAATACAAATGTAGGTATGTGTATATAAATATAGGTAAATAAAATAAAATAAATACAAATATAGGTATGTGTATATATATAAATATATATGTAATATAATATATTTACAAAGTTATACCTCAAGTTGAACTTTGTGCCAGAACATTTTCAGCACTGGTGTGAATGAACAGTTGTATCAGAAAATCTAAGGGTTTTTTATGTAATGCTGTTTGTATCTCTGAGGGTTTGGAAGACCATTTACAATAGCAAGTTTATATTTTAAGTTATCTTACGCACATGCAGAATCAGATTTTTCATTTCCACTATTGTATATCTAGTTATTTTTTTGGTAATTTTGTGTCGGTTCATTCCCCTGTAGTGATCGTGGTGCTGACTAACTCTGAGGACTCCTTGGCATTGCTGATGGAAGCAGAGCGACAGGGTCTGATGAACGGAGAGTATGTGTTCTTCATAGTTCAGCATTTTGAGGTCAGTGGCAGTGTGGTGAGTAAAACCGTTCAAATTGATTCACAGGTAAAAATGCATATATTAATTAGCATATGCAATACATTTGACAGGTTCTTATGATTCATAATGCTGCATCCAGCGGTAACTGCATTACCTATTATGTTGTAATGCATACATTTACCAAAAAAGTTCAAATTGTAATTTTTTAAAGTGAACATCAATCAAGTCACACCAATAATATAACTTAAGCACAATACAGTGGTAATAAAGATAAAACGCAAAGCCATAGCCATACAGCTATATGCAAAATACATTGTACAGTGTCAGTTCATGAACTTTCATGATCCAAATTAATTTATTAGCAAAATTCTGGTTCTTTTTCAGGATAATCTATGGAAAATTGCATTCAACAACAGGATTAACCAGGCTGCCATCAGGGCTTTTGATATGACCTTTATCATTGGCCAGAAGTCCTATGAAGGATATGAGTATTATGACTTCTTTGAACAGGTTTTTGAAAAGCTGAAAGATGGACCATTTCAGAGCAATCTGACATCAGAAAGAGAAGTAAGCAAGACACATATTTCAATTTCACTTCTGCTTGGATCGAAAGGTTGTCGAACAGTAACGTATGTGTGACTGTGATACTTCAGGTCAGCCCCTATGCTGCCTATCTGCATGATGCAGTGCTTCTTTATGCTATGGGGCTGAAGGAACTCCTAAAAGATGGAAAAGACCCTCATGATGGACGGCAGTTACTTCAGAGATTAAAAAACAAACACAACATCCGATTTTATGGTAGCACAGCACTATGATACCTATAGTATTGTATTCTTTCCATCCATGTCTGGACCCATTGTTCAGTGATGGCCTGTGGTTGCAGGTGCTTCTGGACTTGTCCACTTTGACGAACTAGGAGAGAGGAACCTGGACTATTCCATTTATGACTTACAACATACGGAAGATACCACTAAGTTTGTGCCCATCCTCCATTTTGACAGTCATGCCAAAGCTATCCGGTAATATATTCAGTCAATCATTTTTAACTGTATAAAGTGCATTAACAACACAAAGTCCTATATATTTACTGCACCTCTGACAGTTTTCTATGTGTTTATAAAATTATATTCCATTTTTCAGACCAACTTCAAATTTTGCTTACGTGGTCTGGCCCAAAGGAACGCCTCCTAACGATGACCCAGAATGTGGCTTCAACAATGAACTCTGTGAATGGGTAACCAATGGTAAATAAAATGCTGATGAGCATGGAAAAGGAGTGTTTATCTAAGGTCCATAAAACGTTACTTGAATTATAGATAATTTTTATACTCTTTTGTTTACTTTGGACGCATGTATCGTCTCGTTTTGGACACAGACATCGCCCTGATGCTCCTGCTAGCGGTGTTACCCATTGTCGGTTTGGTAGCATTCCTGTGCGTCGGCATGCTCATGATGCAGAAGCTGCGGCTGCAGACGAGACTCGACGATTCCTGCTGGTGGCTTATCGACTATAGTGACATCACTATCGTCAGAGGGCCCAAAGTATGAACTCTTATGGCAGTCTGTCTGTTCACTGCAGAAGCAGTAGAAGTCATCCAGCTTCCCTGCAAAACCAGTATTTTCCCTGTGTGTGTGTGTGTGTGTGTGTGTGTGCGTGTGTGTGTGTGTGTGTGTTCTGGATGTCGGCTGTCACGGCAACAGGGCAGGCAGACAATGTCCTTAAGTACCTCGGCCAGTAAAAGTGGTAGTGGAGGCTCGCAGTCCATTATGTCCTCCAACAGCTACAGCCTGAAGGACAAATCAGGCAAAGAGCACGTCTATAGCACTGTGGGCCTCTTCCAGGTAGCCTGCCCACACTGGCTACAGTGGCTGAATGATCCTTTGGCATTTAAAGATGGAGTCAGCGATGCTGAAGAAATAGTGTTACGACCTGGATACAAAAAACACCCTCCCTTCAATGCCATCACACCAAGACGCGTCGCTAGCTAAACCATTGTTTTCATATGGTACGGTGCGACTGGCTGTTCGTTACAACACAGACAACACAACAACACATACAGTATATAAAGTATATAGTCATGCTGTTCGTCAATGTGACAGTTGGCCCAGGCAGCTGTTCTCTCTGGCGCAGGCAGCTAATCTCTGTGATCGGGGGTTTATCAACACGCTTTAGAAGCGGCTGCGCCTTTAGCGACGCGTCTCGGTGTGATCGGGGCCTTAGGGTGTTCCGCCTCACACATCGGACACACGTTGCCATGGCTATGGTGTGGTCTGCACCTCATTGTTTTCCCATTTAGAAATTCAGGGCTGTGTAGAAACACTGGACAGACATAAACTGCAGCTAGAGGACTGTGACATTCGCTTGAATTTGACAAAATGTGTATACGCTTACAATCGCTGACTCCACCTTTAAATACTCCCTTTATTTGGTGCCAGGAAAAAATATATTAAATTGCATCATAAGTGATGTGTGCCATTTCTCTTCTGTATGTTTAGGGCAATCAAGTAGCCATCAAATACATGGACAACCAGGTCGTGAGCGATGTCAGGAAACCCTCCATTATCGCAGAGTTCAATGTGGTAAAGTTCTCTGAGGTTTTGCACAGTGAGCAACTGTTCTGGTGTTGTAGAGGGTAATGTGCTCTACCTGACCACCATGAATGTTCCAACTCAGATGAAAGAACTGAAACATGAAAACTTGGTGCAGTTCTTTGGAGTCTGCATCGAGCCACCGAACATCTGTCTGGTCATGCAGTACTGCAAAAAAGGAAGTCTGAAGGTTACTTTATTACATTACACTGTCTCATTTAACACATTAGTGCCATAATGTTTACCTACAGTACTAAATGAACAGTGTCACAGTGCTATAATGTTTATAACCCAATTGCTGGTTTGCCAACAGGATATTCTAAGGGCATCAGATATTGAGCTGGACTGGATGTTTAAACTTTCCTTTGCTTATGATATTGTAAATGTGAGTCATGAGGTTTAGTATGAACACAGCATTAGGTATGCATGGTCGACTGGTTCAAATGTACGTCTGTGGAGCAGAATAGTTGTATTGATCAATGGCTGAATCCATCTAATACATCTGTTCCTTTCACTTAAAAAAAAAATCATGTCACTTCCAGGGAATGGAGTACATACACAAGAGCAGCTTGAAGTCCCACGGTAACCTAAAACCCAGCAATTGTCTAGTGGACAGCAGGCTCCAGGTTAAAGTCTCTGGCTTTGGACTGTGGGAGTTCAAGCATGGAACCAAAAGCAAACTTGTGACACTGGAAAATGCCAAATATGAGGGTCAGTGGACTAATTTACCCTATTGTCCTATCTATGTTATCCTCATAAGTATCACATTGTGAAAGACCTTGTAGGTACTTAGCACATAACCATAACATCAAACTGTAAGGTACAGCACCCTCTACAGGTGGACAAGTTGTAGACAGTGCATTGGGGCAGGGGTTCCCAAACTTTTTTCTGCCAAGACCCATCTAGGACTAATCTATTTAGAGACCCACCAAACACCAAGTAGCGAGCAGAACGCTCCAGAATCTATGGATAAATAGGATTTCATCCAATCAGGAACAAGTAGCCTATTCGGTCACAACCTTGCTCACAAACAATGAGTGGAACAACACGATTGTAAAGTACAGAAGCCATTCATTGATATTCTTCATTCATTCAATGGCCGCTTGCAATTTTCGCAACCCACTCACTTACACTCAGGGCACAGTGACTCATACACATATTGTAGAGTACAGTATATCGTGTCAATAACCTGGCACTAATCTGAGCCAGATAAAGCAATAACCCTTAATAGTTTCAAGTAAATATTTACACTATGCAACACTCACTGGGTTACAGAGATGTATTGGACAGCTCCAGAGCTTCTGAGGCAAGTCAACCTCCCGTGTAACGGGACGCCTAAGGGTGACGTCTACAGCTTTGCCATCATCATGCGGGAACTGATCTACAGCACGGAGGCTGGCCCATACCATGACATCAACCTGGAACCCAAAGGTCGCCATGACACCCTAACATACAGTGGTCTGTCACTACAGTATAGGTTGAGACCCCCAAGGGACTGCAAGATGTTCTTATTGGGTCAAAATATGAAACATTGTAAAAACATTGTTTTTTATATATTTTTTAATATATATTTATGCTACAAAATGGTAATAACAACACATTTGAGAAAATGTATGTTTAATGTATGTTTAATAGTCTAATAGTTTTATAGTCTACATTTATTGGTCTTCAAGAAAGCTACGTAAAATAACTACTACTGTATCTATAAAAACAAAGACAATTTGTGGCGTTACTTGGTGCTTCCTCATAGAAATTATTAGACAGTTGCGCACCCCTCTCATGGGGGAGCCCCTTCGACCAACACTGTCTGACCAGCTGTGTGATGAGAACCTCAATGCACTGCTGAGAGCCAGCTGGAGCGAGAACCCAGACCACAGGCCGCCCTTCGCATCGATACGGAGACGACTAAAGGAGATCAGCCCAGAGAGGTTAGACTTAATGTTTCTCAACCCTGCTCCCGGAGTACCGCTGCCTTGCATGCTTCAGATGTCTCCCTGCTCCAACACAGCTGATACACATGAATGGTTGGGAAACAGTGATGTAAGGGGACTGGGGTTTCAGATAAGACTGCATTGCTGGGTTACCCTGTGTCTCAGATCTTTTAGTTGTTGGACAGGATAAGTGAAACCTTTTCAAGATGGGTTGAAACAATTTGGAAAATCTCAATCTGCATTAGCAATTGCCTCAGCCACCTGTCTATCATTATGGCCCTACTATTGTTTGATAGACAAGTATGAAAGGTACCATCTGTCTCTCTTATTGTTGGCTTACATGAAGTGATTTAATGTGAAGCTGTCTGTAGTTCCACTAGCTGCATCTAGGGGAGGTCAATAGGCAGACATGGAATCTGATTAGTCAGGTGGTTTGTTAGACAGAACCATCTGAGGAGTTGTCCATGGAAACTGTTTGGAAAAGCGCAGGCACTTTCAAATAATACTTGGCAAATGATTGGATGAACTGTCTGTTTATCACCATCTATCATGGGCTAACATCACACCTAAACTACGCATGCAGCTTCCAGTAGTTCTTTATAGGATGCTGTAAAGTACAGATGCATACCTGCCTGGCAAGGTGTATTATCACAGGAAAGGAATGGAATAGCCATCACCCTCTCATTGTTACATAATGTAAAGTGCATTATATTTTCAAAATATAAAAATAAGAATTTACTACTAAACATGCCGACATAAAGTCCTCATAAGCTTATATAAAGAAATTAGACAGTTAATAGTCAATATATTCTTCTGTTCTAGTCATGCAAATATACTGGACAACATGGTAGAGAAACTGGAGAAATATGCAAATCACCTTGAGGAAGTGGTGGAGGAAAGGACCAATCAGCTCACAGTGGAGAAAGCCCGTGCAGACAAGCTTCTCTCCAGCATGCTACCAAAGTAATGCAATCAGTAATAAAATGTATCTGTGACACTGATCTCACACAAAAGCTGTCATCAATAACGTTACTACTGTACAAGTGTATTGTCAACCCAAAATGTAACACTATTCCGCCCAATATTGTTAGTAAACCACTGTTCTGCTGGCCGTATAGGTACATTGCAGATCAGCTGATGTCGGGGAAGTCGGTAGAGCCTCGTAGCTATGAAATGGTGACGATCTTCTTCTCCGATATTGTTGGCTTCACCTCCATGTGCTCCATCAGTTCCGCTATGGAGGTGGTGACACTACTCAATGATCTATACAGCCTCTTCGACGATATCATCAAGCTGTATGATGTCTACAAAGTATGTTGCATAGCCTTTACATGATACGTGCTGACTATGAGAGAAGGATAATTAGTGGTCTGGGGGATAGACTGGGTGATTGTAAGCAACATACTGTATAATTGATTGAAGATAATGGTTGTACTTTTTTGCAATTTGTATCTGAAATTACTCTTTCTGGTTGAAACCAGCATTTCAAAAACACTGGTTGTGTGCATTGCTAAAGAGTTGGCACTGATTTATACCCCCCAGTGTGCATGGGAACGCACCAATCTCTACGATCACACAGTCTAGGTAGCATACTCTGTGAACAGTTGTGTTTCCAACATCAATAATGACCTGGGGCAGACTATTACGAAATAAAGCAGTGTAGTCTACCCTTAACCCTACATTGTTTTTATCTTTCTTATCTTTACACTTTTAATAGTTTTCACATGAAGGTCAATTACCGTAGTGTTAAGAGGGAACATTAAAAGGCGTTTATCTTTTCCAGGTAGAAACTATTGGTGACGCTTACATGGTAGCCAGTGGGCTGCCAGTCAGCAATGGTCACAGGCATGCTGTGGACATTGCCACAATGGCTCTTCACTTCCTGTGTGCAATCAAGGTCTTCAGAATTCGCCACATGCCTACGGAGCGTCTCGCACTACGCATCGGGATACATTCAGGTCAGAGCAGGATGACTGTGGACATACATGAACCATAATATAACCTACTAAAAGCTTTTCAAATGTGAAATTACTTGGAAATGGTTTTTAAACTACTGTGTGATATCTTGACTCTGTAGTGTTTTCTGAACATGTGTTTTTAAAAACTCCATTACTAGCGTGACAATAATAATGTGTTGTTTATCTGCAGGTCCAGTGGTTGCGGGAGTGGTGGGCTCCACAATGCCTCGATACTGTCTCTTTGGGGACACAGTAAATACAGCCTCTCGCATGGAGAGTAACAGTATACGTGAGTGACATTAAACCCCTATTCAAATAATTCATTAATAGAAAGAAACTGGCAGTTTTGTGTTGCATGACAAAAACATACGGATTTAACTGACTGTATACACTCACCTAAAGGATTATTAGGAACACCTGTTCAATTTCTCATTAATGCAATTATCTAATCAACAATCACA